>CM032877.1:23669060-23704060 GCA_019176425.1 Megalops atlanticus | reverse complement strand
TGTGCTCTCCCAGTTAGAAGCTGTGCTGTCATAATTTGCACATCTCTGTGGTTTGCATAGAACAGGCAGGAATGACCTGCCTTTTCAGGTGGGACTGAATGTGCTGCTTATGATTTAAACGCAGAAACAGTGGTGCACAGCAGACTCCATTTGCTGCAAGACATCTCTGTCGCACAAGGTCAAAGTCCTGACTAAATGAACACCATTAGAGGAATTTTCCTTTGGAAATGATTTACAAAGACCTGTATGAGACTGCATATGGCAGAAGAGGACACACACAGAGGGTAGATCTGTGGGTGTGTGTGTGTGAGAGAGAGAGTGTGTGTGTGTGTGTGTGTGTGCGTGTGTGACTGTGTGTGTCTGTGTGTGTGTGAGAGAGAGAGTATGAGTGTGTGCGTTGGGCTCTGTTCCAGGTTCCTCCCTCCAGAGCTTCACTTGTCACTGCAGATAGATGGTTCTGATTGATTCATTTCTGTTATCCCACAGGTGCCTGTGCTATGAATGGAGCGGGAGTGCATTGCAGGGGCATGGTCAGGGGTGTGGCAGTAGGGGCGGTGATGGGGGCGTGATCAGTGGGTGTGGCAGTAGGGGTAGTGATGGGGGCATGGTCAGTTGGTGTGGCAGTAGGGGCGGTGATTGGGGCGTGATCAGTGGGTGTGGCAGTAGGGGTAGTGATGGGGGCATGGTCAGTTGGTGTGGCAGTAGGGGCGGTGATTGGGGCGTGGTCAGGGGTGTGGTTTTTGGCAGTGTTCCTCAGGGTTGGTGAGGACTGTTCCTGCCAATCAGAACTTTCTCATGCAGATACACATGGGAGAGCAAAGGCATCACAGCTCTGCTCTCAAATCGGTTTTAGAACGTCGTGTCCTTTTTTGGCATATAAGCATCTTGCTCTAGAGATGTGCTCCCTGTTTATTTATTATTTTCTCTAGGGTTTGGGTCTGACCCTGCTGCCTGGGCCATGTTCATGAGGGTTACCTGGACAGCAGGTTGTAGCTTTAGTACAGCTGCTGGCCAGAGTAGCGGAGCGAGGTGTTTCACCTTAATTACTCAGGTAAAGTTGCACCTGTGGGGACGGCTGCATAATAAGGAGGATAATGAAGGGGACGGCACTCCTTCCACTCGAGGAAAACAGTTTGCGAATATTTCTGTCACTTCAGCCTCTTTCTGCAGAGCTTGTTTGTGAGTTTATGAATTATGAATGCCTTGGTTGTATGTGTTCTCATTATGTGTGCGCTGGCGCTCACAGAACACGTCCTCATTCCAGATAAATGCACCACAAATAATTCTGCTGGAACCAGCAGAGATGGGGGAAGTGGGCAGGGTGGTACATGTGGGGAACACGCAGTGGAGAGGCCTGGTAAACAGAGCCTCTGCAGGCTCCAGCTTCCCCCCCCACAGGGACACATCCAGCTGCTGTCCTCATGTTTCCATGCTCAGAGAGAGCTAACAGAGGAGAGGACATATGGATCATGTCTGTGCCAGTCCTGTGTCTATGAGTGCCTGTGCTTCTGTCACTTTCAAACCCAGGGGATCGAGCAGCCAAACACTACACACAGACACACACATACACAGACTGGGACTGAAGTAGAGCAGAGGAGCAGAGAGAACAAAGCCAGGGAGTGTGTGTTTTTGTGTGTGTGTCTGTGTGCATGTCTTGTGTCTGAATGTGTGCATTTGTGCGTGTGTGTGCGCATGTGCATATGTGTGTGTTTCTGCGTGTCTATGTGTGTCTTGAGTCTGTATATGTGCATGTGTACATGTGTGTGTTTCTGTGTGTACATGAGTGTGTGTGTGTGTGCGTGTGTACATGTGTGTGTTTCTGTGTGTACATGAGTGTGTGTGTGTGCGCACGCAAGTGTGTGTGTGTGTGTGTGTGTGCGTGTGTACATGTGTGTGTTTCTGTGTGTACATGAGTGTGTGTGTGTGCGCACGCAAGTGTGTGTGTGTGTGTGCATGCGCGCATGTAGGTTCATGCATCTTTCTCATCCGTTTCCAGCTGTATGTGTTTTTCTGTAGCTTCTGCTGCTTCTCTGCAGTGCACCCTTGAAGCATGCTGTGGCAGAGCTACATACAAACACAAGTATTACATCAGAAGTAAAGAGATAATGATGGACAGATCAGGGAGGCATATTAACAGATTATTATCTGGAGAGGTGGTGCAGGTCAGTCTTTGTAGGGGGTGAAGACCTTCAAGAAATCCCTTTCCTTTAATCTTTTCATTAGCAAGAGCACACAGCAAATCCCCTCACTTTCATCTCTTTATTGGCACAAAAATGGTTCCAGCGACACAGTTCTATAATCAAGGAATTCAGACGTTTTTAGCTGTCGAGAGGTGTCAGAGATGGAGCAGAACTCCATCAACAGCTCCGTCAGTCCCCATTACCTGGGCGCCCAGGTGGATCAAACCGCGGCCGCACGCCGCACATTCCAAGAGGAGCTGCGTGTTTATGCTCCGCTCACACGGATGGGGACACACTTTCAGACCGCGTCGCTGCGCAGAAGTAATCTACGAGGACGTCACGTGGGATTCCGCCCGCGGGCGAAACGGGCCCAAGCCTCCTCACCCCGCTGCTGGCCGCGTGGGAGAATCCCGGAGAGATTTATGGGCTGAACTTAGCAGCGTGTTACAAACCGTCTCCGGCAGCCGTCTTTACTGGCTGCTTCACAGGCATATCACCGGGGCATGTGCACTCTCATTGGCTCGTTAATTGATTTGACACTGACCCAGGCCCGTCTAGAGTACAGCAGCCCTCAGCTTCTCCCACGCTCCCTGGCTGACAGCTCATAACCCAGAGGCGGAGCACTGTACTGCAGCGGCGGAGGCAAAGCACCTCGCTTCAGAGTACAGAGGCAGCAAAGCAACTGGGACTGGAACCAGCAGCCCTCAAACCACTGCACAACTCCCTACATCTTTTGTCCTGATTCTGAAGGGTATTGATTTTTTTTTTCTTTTATACTTAATTACGTGACATGTGGCAGCATTGTCTTTGTGTACTTAATACTAAATATGTTTCATATCATAACAAGACGGTTGGGTTAATTCTGGTCTTTTTGTTTCTAATAAAGAGGCGATTGTCTTAAATTAGTTTCATGTTTAAGTGAAATGTTTTAATGTGAGGTATACAAACAGAATTCTGTATGACATAAGTGGTCATTGTAAATGATCTGAAAGGTAAGGTCGATGAAGAGAATCCCCTCACCACCACGCAGGAGAGAAAAACAGCAGAAGAAAAGCTCGGCTGCGACAGACGAGCGGCTGAGAGTCGAGTGTGACTCTGCCTCTGGGCTCGGTGAGCCGAGTGTGGCTCGGTGCTCACTCATGCGCAGGGAAACAAACACCCTCGCCTCTTTCCCTTCGCTTCTGTGTACCAAACAAATGCTCATTTCTGCAGTGTCTGTCAGCAGGTGTGTTTTTGTGTATGCTGCAGCTACGCTTCATGAATATGCATGGATAGCATGTCCCGCGCTGCCTCGTATGCTGAGCGAGGCCGCTGAATGTGTTAGCGATGTTTTACTGGAGCTGGCAGCTACAGCAGCCATGAAGGCAGAGCGCCTTGCCGACTGCCGAACACGCTAACGGATAGCCGCACAATACAGGCGACGCGGGCTCAATCACGCCTGATGCAGCAACCAGATACGGTTTAATTAAACCAACGTCACATGCCTTAGCAGAGGCTCCTATCCAGAGTTACTTACATAGCTTACAATTTCTACATGTTATCCGTTTGTACAGCTTGATATTTTCAGAGGCAATTCAGGTTAAGTAACTTGCCTAGTACAATAGCAGTGTCCCACCTTGAATTGGACTTCAGGTTACAAGCCCTGCTCCTTACCACTACGCCACACTGCTCTTAGCTAAAAATCTGAGTAAAAAATTATTTAATATATGAATACAATTCATACTTAATACGTTTCCATCAGTTACGGTTTCAGAAGGATTCCGAATCCATCTGCGTTAATCGGCAAACATCTGCGCGTTGTTTGAGCTGAGTAGCTTTTCCACGTCTTTACCTCGCGGATGCCGTCCTGCTTTGTTTTACAGCGAGAGGCAGATTGCGGAGTCTAACAGGGAGCATCTGCCGAGCTTTCAGGCTCCCTCCAGTGTGAAGCGCTGAAGAGGCTGATCAGGGCTCGCGTTGGAGACGCTCTCTCCTGCTCGCCGCTGCGTAGCTGTGGCACGTGTCGTCAGCTGACGGGAGGGTGGGCGCGCGTCTGGCGTGGAGGCGGGAAGGAAGGACCACAGCCAAAGCTCGCAGCTCCACTCAGGAGTTCAATTACACCAGAGAAGGAATATCATGATTGATATTGTATAAATATTAATATTATTTACAATAATAGCAATTTCCATACGTTTACCTTGATTGATGTTCAGTTCCACTTTTATGCACATTTAAGCAACCTCTAGTTCTGTTTAATGTTTCTTGGCCTTTATTGGCTTTATTGGCTTTACTGACTGAATGGAGCACCATGGATCCCAGGGAAACGTTATTTCAACCCTACTGTATACATGTATATGGATGGGCTGACAATAAAATCTCTCTTGACTCTTGACTCTTGACTCTTGACGCTGAGGAAATAGCCATAGTAGAGCCTCCACCGACATTTTAGATGCTTTAGAGAGTCTGGCTTTCCCTTGTTTCTGATCCTGGGTCAGAATAAAAAATGTTACACTACTTGATTCGGGTTAGCATTGGGGTGGTCAAGCTGATCCTAGATCCATTGCCTAGGTCAGCAAGTCCCTCTGATTACCTATCATACACAGCTCCTTACAGCAGCTTAAAATTACTGGTGATAAAAATAGGAGATGCTTTCAAAGATGGTAGAAGACAAGATTGTTCACTCTGTGCCTGTTCACCAGTAATGGCTGTCACACAGGATTGCAGCATCAGCATCTCTGTTATTCCAGTTATTCTACTACATTTTCAAACAGCCAAAAACACCATCAAAGGAGTGCTAATGACCTAGTGGCTCCTGCAGCCACAGAGAGTACTCTTTGGAAGCTCTGAGTGTTTGTGTGTGAGTAGGTGCTTGTTGTTTGATGTGTTTGGTGCGAGCCTTAGATGATATGAAGGTGCTCCTATCTGCTGCAGATCTAACATTAGTGGCAAAACTGAGGTAGAGCCAAGTGCAGAGTGTTGCTATGGAAACAGGTCGTGATTGACAGTTGTCTTATGCATGAGTAATATATATGGGGCACCAAATGTAACAGACCTTTTTTCGTGGACAGAATGCCCTCTGTGCTACGAAACAGATGCTTCTGTGCTACGAAACGCATAAATTCATTACGAAACCATATAACACCGTAACGCCTTTTGTCCACGAAAAACACAAACTCGTTGGCATTGTGTCCGTGAAATATTGAAGAGAGCACATACTTTCGTGCACAGAAAACAAAACGGATAATTCCTTTCGTGCACTGAATTGACTGTTGTGCTTTTCATTTTGTGGACAAAAGGCGGAATGCACTTCGCACTATGTGGATAAAAGAAATTCTTTTTGTAGACAAAAGTAATTCTGTCCATGTAATAGATGTCCGAGGCCAGCATTTATGCTTTTGTGGCACGAAATGCAAAATGCGCTATACTATTATCATTCCGTGCCATTGAATGTTCATTTTGTCGGCTTAACTGTTTTGCTATATTACTGAAAGTATGATGTGCACGAAAGGGATTCAGCACAATATATTCTGTGATTCCGCAGTTACAGAAGGCATTCCGTCCACGAAAGCAAAGGCTGCTTGAACTTGAAAGGCTGCTAACGTGTTTGTGTGTTTCGGGACAAAAGGCGTTACAGTGTTATATGGTTTCGTAATGATTTTATGCGTTTCGTAGCACAGAAGGCATTCTGTCCACGAAAAAGGGTCTGTTACATTTGGCGCCCCATAAATATGTGCACACAAGAAGAAGAGTGGCACTTTTTTACAATGAAGTAAACATTTTTTAAAAACGGAACATATTTGGTGATCGCAGATTTTGGGGGGTACATATCTACTCAGAAATCAGTTGTCATGGGAAACAGTCTCCACATGCTTCATGAGTGTAGAGGTTTGTGAGCACAGCTCAGTGCAGTTCTCCATGCCCTCCTTTGGAAAAGCTGGCTCTGCATTGCTGGTATCCCACAATCCTCTGCTCCCCGTTGACACTCTTATCATGGATTCTCTTTCATGATGTATTGCTGCCTGTTCCTCTGCAGAGGCAGTGCTGTCGCTCTTCGTTGTCCCTCCTCGTCTCTAAGAGCCGTGTCCCTCACACCTCCCTCCCCAGCAAGGGGTCAGCGGAGGGCTTCACACACACAACTCCTCAGATGAGGTCACAGGGAAATCTCTGCGCTACATTGCCCCCCTCTGTCTCCATTGCCGTCCTTCTCCAGCAGGTCAAAGGCTAAAGGTCACTCAGCGTGGGCAGCCTCAGCGCGGCCTCTCGCTCGTGTTTCTGCTGAATGTAGTCATCCTGTTCCATCACCCTGAGTGCTGCTTGTGACTCAGTGCGTGTGGAACGGGAACAGGCTGTCTGGCATGCAGAGGGGAAATCGCTCCACGAGTTTCTTCATATCGCCATAAATCTTGTGCAGAAGATAAACAGGGTAGTTTTTTGTAGCTTGGCCGCTGGTACAGCGCTCGATGGGGTACCATTAGGCTTTACACATTCATCTGAGCGAGGCGAGCGAGGCGTGCCTGTCCGTCACCGTGATTAACGATGTCCCGCGCGCCGCGCACCACGCAGAACGCACACCGCCCTCCTCGGGATGCTTCTCCTGGTTTCGGGACTCTCTCTCCGGATATCCGCTCCCTCATCTAGCCTTAGCCTGGTCTCATGGTGTGTTTCTGTGTGTGGTAACTGACAGCACCAATGCCAGCAAGGGGCACTGTGACCCAGCATGTACCTGCATGTTACTGTGTGCTGACTCTTTCCCCTCTGCTCTAGATACTGGTGCTGGTCCTGCGGGCATGGTGCGTGTTCTGGTTCTCTGTCCAGTTGAGCTCACGGTTAATTGGGTCTGATTGAACTGTTTGCTGAATGCTGATTTGAACTGATCTCTATGTTAGTATCAGCTGGTTGTCCTAACAGAAAGATACCAGTAAATAAGCTACTGTTATGTCTCGTCATTAGCGCTTCCCAAACAAAGCAGTAGTACAGACAGGTGTTTGATCTTATTGATTAAGAGCAATTAGTTGTTCAATTAGGCCCGGAGAAGTTAATTTAACAACTAATTAAACTCAATATGCGGAGAGGTTGGCAAACACATCAGGATTCCAGCACATCTCCTGCAGAACTTTTCACTCCTAAGGAACCCTCAGCAGATTAAATGTAGATAAAATGTTATTTGACATTAGATAAAGATCAAATAAAACATGTACCAAGTCTAAGAGTGTTCAGATGGAGCTGAGAGTAAGACCCAGGCCGGACACATCTAGCACTCATCTCATCAAAGTGACTTTCAGAACTCATCTTTTACTGAAGCCTTTAGAGTAAAGCACCTGGCTCAGACATACGACAGACGACAGCAGCACCCCACCTGGGACCTGAGCCTGCAGCCGGGGAGTGGAGGGGGGGATAAGATCTTTGCCTAAACTCTACAGCTGTATCTGTGCTGCCAGGTCTGCACTGGTCAGTGGAGCAGAACAACAGTGCAAGAACCAGCAGAGCAGAGCAGCTGACTTACACAGAAACACATAGAGCCCCTCACTAACACAGAAACACACAGCGCCCCTCGTTAACACAGAAACACACATAGAGCACTCACTAACACAGAAACACACATAGAGCCGCTCACTAATACAGGAACACACACAGAGCTGCTCACTAACACAGAAACTCACATAGAGCCGCTCACTAATAGAGGAACACATATAGAGCTGCTCACTAATACAGGAACACACAGAGAGCCCCTCACTAACACAGAAACACACACAGAGCGAGGTGTCTTCATTCTATACATCCTCAAATCTGTGCAGTTGTTTCTAGCTGTAAAAACATCTAAAGCAATGAACAGCAGAAACATAATGTTGTCCAATCTGCAGCCGTCAAGTTTCACAGAATTTTAATAAAGTAAAGCGAATTAGAAACCTCTGATGCAGAGATTTACTCACTAGAGGAATCACATGTGCCTGCTACAGGGAGCATGAGTGTTAATACAGTCTGTCTGTAACAGCTGAGCTCTTAAGTGCTGGTGTGTGGAATACTATCTCTAATTCTTTGAGCTTCAGAAATTTTTTCCATTACAAAGTAGTAATGTGCAGCTGGGTATTGATTCCCTCTTTTAGGTGCAAATCAATTCACTGGCCTAAATGAATTGACTCTGAGGAATGATTCCTTCTGTTCGGTGAGAATCAGTTCATCTACCCAGCTGAATTGATTATTTTGATTCCACTGTCCCAGAGTTGTTCCTGAAAATATCTAAACTATCAATGTTGAAGTGCTCTTGGTGTTTCTGGAGTGCAAGTCTGAGATTACTCGACATCCTCATTCATGTTCCTCTGTTCTGTTTCTGGATGAGTCGCTACTGAATCGTAAGCAGGGAATAGCAAGAGCAAGCACGCAGCCAGTGGTGAATACGATTGGGTGAATGTTCTGTCATTGCATTTGCAGAGGATGCTGTAGGAAGAGGACGAGGCTTGCATCCTGTTGACCCCTGACCTCAGGTCCAGAGCCCCCGACCCGCAGCAAGCCCTCGAGGACCATGAGGGGCCATGGAACGTAACAGAGTGCCTGTCACGGCTCCGCTCTGCCCTGCCTCCTCCCCGCGGCCACTCTGAGACCACAGCGGGAAAGAAACCTGAAAAGTTCTGCAAAGAAGACGCACATCAGTGCAATCCTCACCAGACTCTACCCCCCACCCTTGTTTTTACCAAACAATCCCTCACCTCAGTAGCCCTCCTGAGTATCCCCTTTTTTGGGGTCAAAGAGGCAAGGGGCTACTTCGTTTCACCCTGTCCTGTAGCATTCTGTTCTCTTTCCTTTTGAGTGTCGCTTGAAACCAGAGAGCGCTGCCATGCTTCTCCTCCCGCCGTGTAGGAGCAGACGGGGCGTCGCCGCAGGCCAGCCCTGTCCCCTCCGCTTTTGGGAAGTGTGCTTGGTGTGGCTTCTGGGGCTCGCGCTCCGGCCGGTGCTGCCGCTGAGTCAGAGGGCAGACAGCAGCGGCGGGAAGCACCCGATCGTCACCACCAACTACGGCAAGCTGCGCGGCGTGCGCCGGGAGCTGAGCAACGACATCCTGGGCCCCGTGGAGCAGTACCTGGGCGTGCCCTACGCCACCCCGCCCATCGGGGAGCGCAGGTTCCAGCCGCCGGAGGCGCCGGGGTCCTGGCAGGACGTCCGCAACGCCACGCAGTTCGCCCCCGTCTGCCCGCAGAACATCCACGGCGTGCTGCCCGAGATCATGCTGCCCATCTGGTTCACCGACAACCTGGACATCGTGGCAGGCTACGTGCAGAACCAGAGCGAGGACTGCCTCTACCTGAACATCTACGTGCCCACTGAGGACGGTGAGTCCAGCTCGCTTCCTGGAGGGGGGCTGTAAAGGAAGGGGAAGTTGGGGGGTTGGGGCAGGTACTAGCAGTACAGGGAATAGGGGTACATCACCTTTTCCTGGGGCCACCAGCAAGATACAGTCCATTCAGCCTGCTCCCTCACGTTTAATCTCAAGTGGGGTGTCTTTTTTATTATTGTTTTTCCTCTTTGTCAGGCTAAGTGGCCCGTCTTCTCTGTTTGGTAAATGACGCTGTTCTCTCTATTTTATTAATGTCAGTGCACATGGTGTTCCATCATACTGGCAGGAGATTGGACTGGAGCACCAGCTCGGCTTGGTACAGGGTAATGCTGTCCCAGAATTATAGATTAGATTTTCATGAATGAAAGAAGAACCTATGAGTCAATTTTCTGTTGAGTATCTTCAGGTAACAGAGAACAGGTATTACTGTCCTCTGTGAGATAATTGGCAATATTATATAACATAGGGAGTACTCCCTCTGTGACAAAGTGCAGTCAGTACTCTGTGAAATACTTTAGCACAGCCAGTACTCTGAGAGATAAAACACAGTACACTCTAATGCAGCACCACCAATATTATTCTCTATGAGACAGCATAGGCAGTACTCTTCCGGGTCAGATAACACAATCAGTATTCTGTGAGACCACACAGGTGGTATTATGTGAGATAGCACAGGCAGTATTCTGTGTGATAGTACAGGCAGTATTCTCCTCTGTGGGATAGCATAACTTATGCTTGATGTTGACCTTTGCTGTCTATTTCCAATCAGTATGGTCTTTCTTTATTTCCAGTCAGTGCGGTGTCTGTCTTTTTTCCAGTCAGTAAGGTGTCTGTCTTTTTTCCAGTCAGTAAGGTGTCTGTCTTTATTTCCAGCACTGACTGAAATTCGCACCAGCAGTTTTATGACAGTAGGGAGTGAGGTTCGGTGCCGTTGGTGTCAGAGTGACGGACAGTTTCCCTCCTTGAACTGCTGGTTTAAAGTCCTCATGGCACCACCCCAAATTGGCTTTACTGAGTGGTGCAAGAGAAGGTGACCTGCAGTTGACCTGACAGCCAGGTGTGGCAGTCATCAACTTCCCCCGCCCCGCCCCCACACAGCGGCATGACGGATGTGTCTTTGTAAGTGCCGATCTCACTCCAATTATCTGACCCCATCCCCCCCCCCGAGGCATGAAGACTTATGGCCCCCAGAGGAGCCCCTGCTGTACAGTCATTTCCCCTCCCACCATGAAAGACTGACAGGCCAATTAAAACCACTTACCTCAGCACCCAGGGCCCCCATCCATCCACACTCCACCAGCAGACACTTTAAAGGTCGAGCATTCAATACCGTGCTTTTAGTTTGAGTTTGTTATTTCAAAACAAGGCAGAAGAAACAGAAGATACTGTATAAATGTTACTGATGGTACTGCATACAAAGCCATTTAAATAAAGCTTTGAAAGCAAATCTCCTGGCCAGGTTGTCACTGAGGGGCGTGTTGTCGGTGACATAACAGAGCCCAATGTTACACACAGTCTGGCGTGATGTCACTCTGTGCCCCCTTCCTTACAGACTTTAATGTCAAAGGGCTATTTGAAAACAACATTTTCATCAGTAATGACTGAAACTTGCGTTGCTCTTTTGATCTTTTCCTCTGGCTTTGCAGTTAAAGTGAAAATAGTAGACATTTTTCACTGTACTTGTGTTTCAACACATCCTACGCGCTGCATCCTACAGCACACCTCCAATCCTCCTCTCCCTCCCATCCCCCATCCTTCTTTCCTCCTCTCTCTAATCCTCCCCCATCCCTCCCTCCTGCTCCCTCTTTTTCCCCCAGGAATTTCACCACAGACCCCCCTCTACACGCGTATCAGTGTTCTGCATGCCATGCCCTGGGGCTCACTGTCTGTGAGCTCACAACTACAGAACACTGAGTGAACCTTATTTAGTCTCCCGGTGTTCAGAGCCTCAGATGAGAAGGCTGTTTTTGTTTCTTTGTTTCTGCTGCAGTAAGAAGGGCAGTAAGCCAAAATTAGTACGCACAAACAGAATCTGGAACCACATTCCTCAATCAGATGTATCGAATTCCATGAGGATGAGATTTTTCATTTTTTTTTAAGCATTTTGGGAATTTTGGGATTTGGTTGTCATTACAGCAAGGCCTGGGACATTAAAGCAGAGAATTCACACAGGGATATTGTGCCTCTGTGCTGAATTTCAGTTGGAAATACAGAGTCTCAGAATGCAGTGCAACAGAGGGTACTAACAGCGCACTGTCCCCCTTCAACCACATCTAAGCCCAGATCTACACCTCACACCAAAGGCATGAAGCACACTAATGTATTATAATGCATACATTTAGATTTTTTTTGGGGGGAGGCAATAAATATATCAAGAAATGTATAAGAATCGATGCTGCAGAGGAACTATGTTATAAACTGCCTTTGATGAAAGAATAAAACCCTCAAATTATTCTATTTTTGATATCCCAGCTGCCCTTGATATGGTAAAAATTAGATCAGAATTTTGCCACAAGGGAAATGAAGAATACAATAACATCACAGTGATATGCAGAGGCCTTTTAATCAGGGAGAGACTGGAGGTATGTCTCATTCTGAGTACACAAAGCTGCCTTTGAAATAATCAGCATGCTTATTGCAGCAGATATGAGTAATGCCACTGAAACCATATTAATAAATAAGTGAATAAACATGTAGCAAGCCCAATGCTACCACTTTATGTTAAATAGGTAATTCGAGTACCTAATTACATTGTAACTCATGTGTACATTTGTATAACACGATTATTAGTTATATGAGGTAATTAAGCTTAAATGATCAATGGTTGTTCTAGGCCATACAACATCAAATACTTTGAAAAATGAATTAATCTTAATCACAATGTATAATAAACTGATTTACTAATTCATTAAGGGGTGCACATTAACTAAAATAAATTTAACCCAGACACAGAGACCTGCAACAACACAGGACGAAGCAGTTGCACGCGTGAATGAGCTTGTCAGTAATGGGAGAAGGTCTGTTCAGCAGGCGGGGCTGTGCTGCAGGGAGTGTTGAGAGTGGGCAGGGCTGAGTGACATCAGTGGTGAAATGGGCGAGGCTTAGAGAGGATGAGAAATTGGTGGGTGGGACTGAGCAAGGTTGGTGCAGAACCTCCCTCCCAGCTCTAGACACACAGTGACCGTCCTGGTGCCCCCTATGGCCAGCACCTTGTGTACCCCGAAGCCTCTCTCACGTCCTCTTCCTGTCGTGCAGCTGTGCCCATGGTGGTCATGTGATCGTGGTGCTGGTTGCAGTGCTGGTGCGGGTCATAGGTCACACAGAGGGGCCTCATTCCATGGCAGTGTCCCTAAAAATTCCTTCCGGGACACAGGGAGATCTGCTGTAGCTGACCTGCTTTTCCAGTGATTGTACTCCAATAGCGTGTGAGCCTGACACAGCACAACAGAAAAAAACTGTTCTGTATTCCTTCCATGAAAAAAAAAAACATGATGTTGCTGAAGTGTTTATTAAGTGATTTCAACTTAGACAGAAGCAAACAAATGTGTCACATGTTTCTGAAATGTTACTTACATGGTTTCTCTTTAAACAGAAGCAAACAAACAAAGAGGTTAACAGTCGCACTACTGTCTCTTTTCATGGTTTCATGGAGAGAGGGGGAGAGAAGGGAGGGAGAGCCCAAGTTATTGCTCCCAATACAATGAGATTTTTTTTGCCGAAATGTAGGCGGTGAATACTGCACCCCAGTATTTATTCCACCTGGAAAAAATGGCCTCCGACAGGGAGTGTAAAACTAATCTCAGTCTGATCAGAGTCGCCTGAGGGGAGCTGTGGGTATTACTCAGGTGAGTGTGCTCTGATTAGACAGAGAGGGAGGGAGATGTATTATCACTATATTGTACTGTTATAATCCAAAAGAAGAATTTGCTTTTGTTTACTTTTGTTTGTTCCGCCTAGGCATCTGTGAGCTTATAACATCTTTGTGAGAGTGTGTGTGTGTGTGTGTGTGTGTGTGTGTGTGTGTGTGTACACTCTGTCTCTCTCTCTCTCCCTCTCTCTCTCTCTCTCTTTTCTCTCACACACACACACATGCACACACAGACACAGACACACAGATATATACACGTGTTCACACCCATACACAGATGTGCAAACACATATAGATACACAGATATGCACGCTCACACAGACTCACACATTATTCACAAAAGAGACAGATATCAGAGTACAAGCTGCAGTTAACGCTGAGTTAACATTCAATAAGCATCTTTCTGAAGTTAGTATAATGAACGGATGTCAGCATATCCATCTTATTTACTTGTATCATTAGCATCACAGTCCAGCTGAAAGAATGAATGTGTTTTTTCACAACTAATCGGCCATTTCCCTTGATGTTCTGGTGTTCTTTAAAATACATTTTCCAACATAAAATTTGCAAGCCCCACAACATCAACTAGAAAAATTGAGAATTAATTCCATACATTGACATGTATGAAAATGAATAGCATGTTCTGCCAAGCTTGTATGAATGCACATAAATCTATAGAATGTGGATATGGGTTCTTCTGTTATATGGCTTCAAGACTGATTAATTTTTGCTTTCTGAATATGATTCCCTTGAGGCACTTTTATTGTGTAAGTTATTTTTATTATTTTCTAGGAGGTAAAGTATGTAGTGGATGTGTATTGACTGGTGCAATGCGTAAGCATGCAGTAGATGTGTGGCTAGTTCACACAGTGCTGCACTGAACAGCTCTGGACTCATGGAAGAGGAGGAGATTTTATTTTTCAGTTTTCATGGTGCTCCTCAGGCACCAGATTCCTCAATGTTATTGCGATTTTAATGGCCATCTTCAATTCGGACTCCATATTAAAAATCATATTTCATACAGCAGGGGTCTTTGTGGCATGTAGGTGCTGGGGTGGGGGGGATGGGGAGGGACCTTCTACAGGAATTTTTTGCAGCTCAGTCAGGTGACTGGCACCAAAAAAATGTAAGCACAGTGTCAGTTCTGGAAGACCACGCCCCTCTCTGTGCACCTCAGCCAATAAGTGGCACAGAAAGCACATCCAGGTTATATGTCATTCATCATACAGGGAGGTGAAGCATTCAGTATTTGCCCTCTGATTGGCTAGTCATTGGCCAGCCGAGCTCTGATAGGCCAGCTGCTGTATGTTTTTGTGTGGGTGGGTAATGCAGACATTGGTACATGCAGTGCACTGCCTTCCCGTTTATTGTCAGCTGAACTTTTTAAAGGGGGCCGGGGGGCTATAAACGAATTTCACCACTGATGTACTAATAATTTTGATTTAATAACTAACCTGAACTACTGTAAATATATAAACACGAACTACTGTAAATTTGTAAACATAAACTACTGTAAATCCGGTCACATAAATCTTAGTCTCACTGCAGCAGCTACGTTTCTGGGGTGTGTGGACCTGCACCCCAGATCTCCTAAGCAGACAGACGTGCACACTGCCATTTTGGGAAGCCCTGCCAGAGCAGCGAGAGGGCGCCGTCCCTCGGCTCCTCCGTTAAACTCAATCGCTCAGGTCTATTTATGGCTGCGTGCACGCGCGCGCTGACTGACGGCAGACATCATCTGCAGTGATGTGAGCTGGATGTTCCATACCCTTATTGTAAGCATTTGGTCATGCTCCATGAAATCTGTCAGAGGAATCCTGGCGTTTGTCTGGGCGCTGTGCGGGGAGACAGGTGTGGGTGTATTCACAGACACAGCGTAGCGAGAGCAGCCAAGCCAGCCTTTCAGTCTGAGCTGCACGTATTCGGCAGGGAGGGTGAGCACGCGTGAAACAGCCAGGTGAAACATCCGCAGGAAAAAGGGGCTTCTGTTTTTTTTTTTTTTTTACTGTTATGCTTTGATTCATGGGGAATTTACACGCTTGTTCGCTGAAAACACCGCACCGCGGTTTGGAGACCCCTGTAACTGTCAGATGAAGGGGAATTAAATGTTATTACAGCATTCTCATGCTGGGATGTGAGCATAACCCCACTGCACCTTTATTTCATGTTACCTCAGGCTGCAGCATAAGAAGTCAGAGTTAATGCCTCATTACAGCGGGAATGACTGTGGAGATGTGTCACAGGTAGCCAATGTTTGCAGTGCTTCAGAGCCAGTAAAGACCCCCCCTCCACAGAAGGAGGAAATGCTTCAGTGAATCAGTCCTTTGGCATGAATTTAAAACAGCAACTCACTCCTCTAAGTGAAGGACAAAACTGAAAGTACCCAGGGGAAGGATCACGCTATGCTTAAGCAATATCCACAGTCCTGGAAATGCACACAATAGAATCACACAACCCCAATATGAAAGTCAGCTGCCCTTTTGATTGTTGGAAGAGAAGGCTTTCTTCTTTTCCTCCTCTTTTCATTTATACTTTGTCACTTAGCAGAGGCACAAGGTGAGTACAGTTAACATTACATTTACATTGTTGATATCTAGTAGACACTCCTATCCAGAGAGACTCCAGAGGTCGGTGCCCTTCTGCTGTGACCACACCCAGTCAACACTGCACCTCTAGGTTTACAGACAGTGCTCAGAGCCATCTGAACATGCTGAGCAACGTTCAGTAAGTGGTCTGGGAGCAGCCAGGAAGAGTTTAAAGCAGTGCAAAGCTCGGTAAATAGTCAGGAAGCAGACAGGAGGTTTACTGCAGATGAGAGACGCTGATGTAAATGCTTTCACAGGGCATTTTGATATCCCACTTCCTCACTGTGTGCTGGAAAGATTCAAATGAGTATCTCATTTCAGTGTGGGAGAGAGAGAGCGCAGGGGCTAATGCATTTAAGCCTCTGATAGCACAGACCATCCTGACCCTCTCACAGCCACCGATATATCACTCAGCAGCACTTCACTGATGACCAATCGTGTGGTCATTATTATTATTATTATTGTTATTATTATTATTATTATTAGTAGTAGTAGTAGTAGTAGTGATATTAGCACTATCAGTAATAGTTGTAGTAAGCAGTAGTAGTTGCAGTGGTAGTGAGAGTGTTAATGTCGATATTATTGCTTTGTGTGTCCAACTGGTGCCTCAGGTGGATAGGAACATCTTGATATTTTACCTAACTGGTGCCTCAGGAAGACAGGTACATGTGAATATTTTGCTGAAGAAGATCAGGTAAAGTGCACAAAGACACCATGTCATTGTCACACCGGAGATTTGAGCCCACGACCCTCTGGCTATGAGCCCGCTACTAAGCAATAAAACTTCTGCCAAACTGGCATCAGCAGATTGAGGATGCCTCCCAGCCCAGGCTAAAACTGCAGATCAGCACAGTGCTCCTTGAGTGAGGCTTGTGTGGTGTCTGCCGTGTGCATTAGGCTGTATTATTTATGTGCTCATCAGCCGCATTAATACAGGAACATTCGCATAGTTTTTATGTATCGACCCTGTAGAAAAGGGCCACATTCCTTAGTTCTTGTTTGTGCACACAACCCCCATCTCTCACAGGCACTTTGTTTACAACTCAGTTGAAACCTGCCCAAACCGGTCCTGCTGCTCCCTTTATCAGCAGGACCCCCGCAGGTAACCCGAGGCACAGGCACATCCCCAAGGACGGCCCCTAGGTCACCATTTGCCCTCTGACCTGTCCGTATCCTTTGGCCACCAATAAGAACCCTGACAGGGCCAAGGATACGGGACAATATCAAAGTAGTGGTGACCTCCCCCATCTCAGTACTGCACCAATACCTGTGGGGTGAAGAACTGGGGAGACAAAACCCTTGGGGACAGAGTATTGTGTTGTTATTGTGTGTGTCTGTGCCTACAAAACCACACACACACACACACCACCCATACTCCACCCCCAGCAAATCCTCAATAAAATTCTGAACCCGGAACCTGACTCCTGTGTCCTGACCGACGCCCCACTGTGACAGCAACATTAGCCTGAACCTAGTTTACGGGTGAAACTGCCCCCTCAGTTTCAGACCCTATGGCCATCAGTGGGACTTGATATGCACTGAAGTGCCTCAGGTTAAGTAGCTCTCTCGGTGGTACAACAGCAGTGTCTCTTCCCCTAACCCCTCGGCCACGGTGCTGAGACATGCACAGCGCCAGAGACGCGGAGGGCTTCTCTCCATCTCCCGTGGCAACAGCGCTAGATGGAGCTGGCTGTGCTGCGCTCGGCTCGCCCTCGGCGCAGCGACTGACGGACACAGACAGGGATGAACGAGCACGATGGGTATCTCTGCCTGTCGCGGGCTACGTGCCGCTGGTTCAGACTAAACAGCCAACCGACCAATGGAGCGTTTAAGTGACGAGCGGAAACCTGGCCTAGGCCTCACCCCCCATCCCCTGTCATCACGGCAGCCTGGCACCGTCCCCAGGTCCCATACCCGTCTCCTTCTGAACGTCACCACACTGTCTCACCTCACTTTTAATAGAGGGTTAATATGAGGTGCATACAGAGTAAATACAGGGCATATAAATGTTTATATGGGGTATATTCAGGGTAAATATGGTGTATATTAAGGTTAACATGGGGTATAGACTGGCTAAATACAGGCTATATAAAGGGGTAAAATGGAATATATTCAGGGTGAATACAAGGTATACGCATACATATATTTACATGATATACAGGTGTTTCCAGGGTAAGCACACTCACCTGGGACAGCCTGTGACATGCTCCTTCTTGTAAAAGAATGGTGACTGCAGGGCATTGTAGTGTTATGTTTATCTCTTTACATGAGAAAAATGACCTCTATTTGGTTTACATTTTTCTCTTTCTTTTGCTCTTTTGCTTTTTTGTTACAGGATTTGAATTTTCTCCTCTCTCTCTCTCTTTCTTCCCTTTTTCCTGTATGTAGGTCCGCTCACAAAAAAGCACGATGAATCATCAATGAACAGGCCAAGAGACCAAGGTATGATTGTCACTTGCGTTCCTTTTTTTCTTGCTTTGTAAAATTCTACTATGGGTGTTCTAGGAAAAATAAAGCGGAGACTGTGTGTTTGTGTATTAATGTGTTTGTGTATTAATGTGTGTGTGTGTGTGTGTGTGTGCGCGCATGTGTGTGTGTGTATATATGTGTGTGTGTATGCGTGAGTGTGTGTGTGTGAGACTGTGTATTAATGTGTGTGTGTGTGCGTGTGTGTGCGTGTGTGTGTTTGTGTGTGTGTGTGTGTGTGTATGAGTATGTAGTTGCCAGCCTGTGGTCAGCTCAGCTCACTGCTTGGGCCTACGTGACATTTTGGAAAGGGCAAGCGGCTGTGATACACTGTAGAAGCGGGACTCTGTTGTGGAGTGGAAAGAGGTCTGGGGGTGGCCTGTAGTGCAGTGCAAGATTCAGGACGTGTGAGCACAAGCCTGAGAGAGAGTGTGCAAACTGGAGCCTGGGTCTGGATGCTGAGAGACTGAGAGAGCTCCCCCCATGGAATAAAGAGAGCCTCTTAGCACACATCCACTAAAGCACTACTGGCCAGTATGGAGCAGAACCACCCCACACATCTGTGGTGCAGGTATCTCTGCTCCACACACCTGTGAGACAGGTGTGTCTCTGAAGCAACGTGCTGTCTAGCACAGAAGGCCCACAGTAAAGGGAAACCCAGCCGAGGACATAACCATGTATCTCCAGTACAGACAGGAGCTGCCTCACCTCCCTTTCATGGTTCTATTTGTCTACCATCCGGACGCCCTTACATACTGCTCACCACAGAGCACCTCAACACAACCAAAACTGAAGTTATACACTTGGACTTTCAAGTACTTCAGCAGAACCCAGACTGGCATTACTCACCCTGAAGCACTTCACCAGACCCCACGTTGCACTTACTCACTTGGTCCCTCAAGCGTAGTCCAGCCACTGCATCCGGCTATGCTGCTGGATTCGATTATCCAATCGACGCAGCTGAGACAGGCTGTGCCAAGGTGCGGGGCGGCCCGCGCTGATACCCCTCATTTAGAGCTCGCTAATGGCCGTGTAATGGAGACGCGGGTCAGAGCGAGATCCTCTGTGGAGATATAGAACGGACACACAGGCATTTACTCCGGCCAACGGAGTGTCTAAGCCATTAATCCCACTCTTTTATTGGTTCATAGACAGTTCCTGACATCATCATCACTTAAGGAGTCTTATCAATGTTTAAACAGGTTTTTACAATGAGCCACATCTGCCAGCTAGCCAGTCTACTCTGAGTATGTTAGACAAAGACCAACACATATTCTCTCATTGGAGTCCTGGACTTACCTTGCTGGAGTGAAAGGCTGTTGTATCTGCCTGCAGTTATGAGTGGAGGTGTCCAAATCAGGATGGAGAGTCCAGGGGCTCCTGGAGCCCCAAATATGGAGTGTAACATGTTGGCAGGGAAAGACTGAAGGTCATAAATATCAAAATATAACACATGAAAATGCTTGAAGTGAATATAAAAATACTCTAAACTGGGAAAGTAAAAAATGGGAAAGATCTGTTCTTACTTTTGATGTTCCAGCCTTCACTTTTTGGCTTTTTTATGTGATATTGGCGTCTCTGGAGGTGGGCTGTGCAAGAAAAGTTCATGAATGAGGTTCTATTTGTGCATCAACACAAACACACCAACACGGTCCCTCATATTTAGAGGCTGTGTTTGTGAGTGGGCATGGTCTGAGTGTGGGTGGGTAGGGCTTAGTATTACAGCACTGCCAATCACCCTCAGATGCTCATTCTGTTACAACTGACTGTGACATCATCAGCAGCTGCTTGATTTCAGTTCCCATGGCAACGTCTGAGCCACTGAAGAGGACACTCTGACCTGGATTTCACTGATGAAAGGAATATGGTCAAGACAACTCCAACACAGGAAGTAAGAAATGAAGACCTCTGACTAACACAGGAAGTCAGGCACAAAGACTTCTGGGTGGCAGAGGTAGTCAGGAATGTTTTTTTTTTGTTGTTGTTTTGTCTTCATGAAGCCATTTTGGCTAGCACAGCATCATGAGAATATTGCTCTCCTATGGTTTACCTGCATTTAGCCAATGGCTGTTTTTCATAATACAAAACCCACAGTGCACCACAGTGAAGCAGCTGCCGATTGGAGGATAGGCGCAACTCCATTGATGTCAACCAGGCAACTCAGAGACGCCTGACATATCACAGAGTGCTTAAGAGTGGTGAGATGAGACCTTGCTGACCTACCCACCCCTACTCCAACAGGATGGGGACAGTTTGTTCTGCCATCCTCAGCATTGTTGGCAGAAGGCATGACTGGTTTCCAACACAGTTTTTGAAGCCAGCGCTTGAGAAAGTTTGTTCTGCTTTCATGCTTTTTCCAGGGCATACACACAGGAAACAGTGGAGACAGGAGAGTAATGGGAGAGTGACCACAACCATAGCATGATGGATTGAGCTGAGGACCCACAAACATTACTCTGCTTGAGCACCATATCACCTTACAAAGGATGACAGCTGTACACAGGACACTTAAAATACTCTTTAAAACAAAAAAGGAAAAGAACTGTCTGGACATTAAATATCCTTTGCATCTCAATTAAAATATAAATTAAAGAAAATGTAAAAGTAAAATTGTCAATATAATAGCCAGTTTATTATCCATCTATTGAAATACATTTTTCAGTCCTTCCTGCAAGTGCAAGACAGTTCTAGATTTTGGGTAGGAAGAAAGTGTCATCAAACTGCAGAGTGATGTCTCCTGACAGAGAAGGCTATACCTACACTCATCTGTACCTGAGCTTGTAAGTACCCAGAGGACACATAAAAGATAGTTTAGCTTTTGTGTGGTGTCACCTGAAGACAGGTATTGTTGCTATGGTTATTGTACTTCCCCCCATTGTTAAGAGCAATGTCCTTCTCCTTTTGTGCCAGCAGCTCTTAAAAGGGTGACACACTGTAAGCAGAAATCAATGGCACTTACTTTGCATGTAGTAGTATGATTGTCAGTTTCCACAGGCATGCATTAATAGTCAGTGTTAACAAACATTTTTGAGTGAAAGCAGAAAAATTTGATTTTACTTTAGTTCCAGGAGCTCTTATACATGCTGATGAACACACACCAGAGACAGTGACTGCTGAGATCTTCTGGACCAGATTTAGAGGAGTGGGTGGGTCAGTGGGGAGGAAGCATGAGAGAGAGAGGGCTCCGTGTGTGTGTGTGTGTGTGTGTGTGTGTGTGTGTGTATGTGTTTGCATGTGTGTATGTGCATGTATGCATCTGTGTGTGTGTGTGTTTGCATGTGTGTGTGTGTGTGTGTGTGTGTGTGTGTGTGTGTGTGTGTATGTGTGTGTTTGTTTGCATGTGTGTATGTGCATGTATGCATCTGTGTGTGTGTGTTTGCATGTGTGTGTGTGTGTGTGTCTGTGTGTTTGTGTGTGTGTGTGTGTGTGCGAGAGAGAGAGGGAGAGAGAGAGTGCTTGGCCTTAACTCACAAGTACAATCTTCCTGATCCCGCAGTGCAGACAGAAGCAAGAGAGGAAGATGAAAGCAGAGATAGAGAGATGCATTGTGAGTGCCGAGAGGAAGACGAGTGCAGGGATGAGGGGGAAGTGCTGGAGAAAAATCATTCTGATGAAGCAAAGAGTGGAGAGAAATAGCATCTACAGCACAAAGACAGCGAGAGGAGGAGAGGGGGAGGGGAGTCAGAAAAGGGAGAGAGAGCTCCGGGTTTGGAAGGGAAAAGCAGAATAGTGTTCTTGTTTTTGCCGATGTTATGAAGCGGCGCGTACAGAGAGCTCTTTGTTGGATTAAATGGGACTCATGTAGGCCTCTGTGCTCCTCTGCAGAAAGAGAGGATACCGTGTTATCACTCAAGTATAATACACACACACTAAACACACTGAAACACAATACACACACCTGCATACATAACATGCCACACAAGCACACATGCATACATACTCACTAAAAAACACTCGCACAAACACACAACCACACCGCACACCAACACTCATGCACACATACACAGAAAAACTGACACTAATACATACTAATGCACAACAATACACTAACATACATGCACGCATGCACATGCACACATGCACATATGCACATCCACTAACACATCTGTAACAGATTCACACACAGGACAGTCCCTGTGAAATGAGAAAAATTGTATTTTTGGTGAGATGGTGTGTTAATGTGTATGTGTGTGTGTGTATGTGTGTGGGCATGTTCGTGTGTGTTAGTGTGTATGTGTGTGCATGTATGTGTGCGTGTGCATGTTTGCGTGTGTGTGTGTGTGTGCATGTTTGCGTGTGTGTGTTTGTGTGTGTGTGTGTGTGTGTGCATATGCATGTTTGCACGCACGTGTGTGTGTGTGTGTGTGTGTAAGCATGTTTGCGTGTTTGTGTGTGTGTCTGTTTAAGTGCATACTGAGTTGTAGGGCTGTGCTGCAGGCATAGTGGGCATTAACAGCAGGCGTACTTCACTGTCCACTCCTTACGCTGAGAGTGGCTTCTTTCTCTATACAACAAGAGGAGCTGCCTGCAGCGCCTCCAGCTTCTGCTCCTCTCCTTGTTTAGCTTTTTTCATTCAAGGACCTCAGAGAGCTTACAGGAAGGGTGGGGGGTCTCCTCAGCCAGCCCCAGTGTGTAGCCCCCACCTGGAAGATGTACTGCAGCTATTTCGAAAAACAGCACTCACCACCTCATTATGAGTTGGGCTGGAGTGGTACAGGTTTATTCTTCTCAGCCAGAGCAGACAGAGGGTCCACTGGAGAGAGCTGGCTCCTGTATGACATGCCATGGCAACCACTCCACCTGTATGACATTCTGGTCGTATATGTTGCAGTGTGTTGAATATATTCGACTCTGGATATTATAGCACAAACATGTTGCCACAGATACGTGCACACACACAAATGCACATTCATACACACACATGACACACAGTGACACTCACATGTACGTACAAACACACACATACAGACACACATTCACACACACACACACACACACACACACATGCATTCACAGTGACTCTCATCATTTAATTGGGTCAAAGTTAAAAGATTTAGTGGAAAAGCCAAGACTGACTCCATAACAAATTGATTTACAATAGATTAGTGGAGTCAGTGGAGACCACGCCATCACAAATACATCAAGTCAGCGCTAAGTGCCCCACGCTCTGTGCTAACTGCCCCCCTCTCTCTAACTGCCCTACACTCTCCATTAACTGCCCCACATTGCCTGCAAACTGGCCCTTTAGTTACCCCATGCTTTTTAACTACTCCACACTCTTTAACTTCCCCATGCTTTCTATCTGCCCCTTGCTCTTTAACTGCCCCATGCTTTCCTCCCCATGCTCTCTAAGTGCCGTCTGTTTCTTCTCAGTGGGATGGGTGTGTCTGAGTGTCACATTCTGATCGGCTGAGAAGGAAACACCCCTCCTTCTTCCCTGCTGGAATACAAACTCCAGTAAGGTCATAGCTCAACTGCCTCTCTTGGTTCAATCATCCAGTTAGGCTGCAGTTCATCTCCTTCTCTTAGTCCAATCATCCAGTAGGGTCACAGTTTGACTCCCTCTCTTAGTCCAATCATCCAGTGAGGTCACAGTTCGACTCCCTCTATAAGTCCAATCACCCGGTAGGGTCACAGTTTGACTCCCTCTCTTAGTCCATTCATCTAGTCAGGTTACCCTTGGTCCCACAGCCCTGATGGTAGGTCAGTTTAGCTGTGGCCTGCGCTTCACCTGCTGTACACAAGGGTTTATGGGAAGACTGTGTGGTGTGTAAATTGCCCTGGTTAAAGCTACATGCCAAACACACTAACAATGAATGAACAAACATGCTATATAAAGGAGAGAAGGTGTGTGTGAATGTATGTGAAAGTGTGAAAGTGTATGCGTGTGTGTGTGTGTGTGTGTGTGTTTGTGTATGTCTTTGTGAAAGTGTGAAAGTGTGTGTATGTGTGTGTGTCTGTGTATGTCTTTGTGAAGGTGTGAGAGTGTGTGTATGCATGTGTGTGAGTGTTTGTGTGTGTGTATGTGAAAGTGTGAGAGTGTGTGTGTGTGTGCATGTGTGTGTATGTGTGTGTGTGCATGTGTGTGTGTGTGTGTTAGCTGTATTGAGATTCAGGTGCTGACAGGAGGACAGGGAGGTTGTCATGGAGGTGTAGAAATGTGTGATTGGAAAGTGTCTCCATGGCAACAAGCAGTGAGTGAGTCAGTGTGATGGAGGGGCTGCTGTGATTTTGTTTGAGAGAGAGACATGAAGCAGTTACCATGGCAATGCAGCATCACTGGTGTGTGTGTGTGTGTGTGTGTATACTCTTGTATGAGTGTCGGTGTATGTGAGTGAATGTGTATGTGAGAATGTATGTGTATGTGTGTGTCTGTTACATGAATGTGGAGGGTACTTGATTAACAGGATTATTTCCCAGATTCTGCTTTCGTTTGTTTCCACATCACAGCTGCCAATGAAAAAGCATTATCTTTAACTCACCTCATCGGCAGCACCCTCCCCTCTCTACTTACACAGCTACACACTGCCCCTACTCACACAACCACACACTCCTCCTACTCACACAACTATACACTGCCCCTACCCATACAACTACACACTCCTCCCACTCACAAAACTACCCACTTGTTAACCCTTTCGGGCGTACGGTCAAACCATTGTGATTAGAACACTAGATTGGGAAAATTCTAGCTAACATTAGCTTTGAGGAAACGGTGATTTAACGTTACAAAGTATAGCAAATGCGTCAGTGAAAACTATGAGAAGCTTAATAACGCTAATGAAAACATACCAAACCATGTAACGTAACACGTGATAGACGATAGAGGCTGTGAGTGATTTAGGCTCTGGGTGATGGGGGCTGTAGACACAGAAATGTTGATAATCTTTTGTTATTTTGGGATTAGTGGGTCAGTCAAAATGATGAAAGTTTTGATTTGACTGAATGTGGAGCAGAAGGCTGCTATTTTTGTTGGTTTCATTCTTCATTAACATTTTTAATTAGTTTAACAAGACTTAATTCCTGCCTTCAGCAGGTGCAAGGTTAAGCAGGGAAGTTGGTTGTGAATGAAGTAATTCATTTCCTGTTCTGCCTTCTTCTTTTTTCCCTGTCATGCATGTATTTGTGTGTCCATGCTGGCTTGTACGTTTGTATGTTTTTATGCATGTAATACGTGAATGTGGTGTGTGTATTGTGTGTGTGTGTTTCATTGCATTGTGTTGTGTTTGTGTTGCATTCTGTTGTATGTGTATGTTGCATTGTGTTTCTTTGTGTTGTGCGTGTGTGTGTTGCATTGTGTTGTGTGTAGATATCCGTGACCGCAGGAAGAAGCCCGTCATGCTGTTCATTCACGGAGGCTCCTACATGGAGGGCACGGGGAACATGTTCGACGCCAGCGTCCTGGCTGCCTACGGCAACGTCATCGTGGTCACCATGAACTATCGTCTGGGCGTGCTCGGTGAGTGTGCTGTGATTTCAGGGCTGTGTGTGTGGCGAATGCCAGACTGGCTGTGCATAAGCATGTTCCTCACATAGTGACACAGGAGCCGGATATCAGGGGGATAGTCACCACTCTGACATGCACACTTGTGAACAGTAGATGATATTAAACTTTTTTCATAGATCAAAGACCTCTCAGAGCAGTCCGTTGTGATTGGTCCAGAGTGAGACCAAGTGGTCCAATCAGAGCAGGGTGTTTTTAGCGTTGAGCTGGAAGTATCCGAGAGTGAAAGCAGCGCCAGCCAGCACTCCTGCACAGTCTGGTTGAATGCACTGTTTAATGCGCTGTGTGGATGATTTTTTAATGCTCTGATCCGAGCGTGTCTCCTCAGAATGTATTCTTCTTTTCTTCTTTGTCTTCATCCCCAAACACGTCGACTTGTGTAGGAACTGGTTTCAGGAGGTGAATTATTGATATGCTACAGAACTCAGAGCAGCTCTGTGCAGCAGGAAGGGACTCAGCATGTTCCACCCTCACTAAACACACACTGGCCAAAGGAAATACATGCTATGTTGCTATGTTACAGTAGTTGGTGGTTTAAATGTGTTTGTGTGTGTGTGTGTGTACATAATTGATGAAGATGATAATGCTATTCACACTCATTAAAAATCAGTCACTAAAATGACCCATTAATAAAAAAACCCAGCAGAGATCAAATAGAGACATGCGCAACAGCGATTTAGTGTGACAGTGAGAGTGGAGGAGAGGGAAAGGATGAAAAAAATACATTCTACAGAAGATATCATGAATTAATGGCACTAAATGTCATGATAATTATGAATAAAGGAAACTCCTGTTTAAATGTATGGATGGGGCTCTCAGAAGTACAGCTCAGAAATGAAGCTGTACTTCACACTGTTTATACACCAACACCTGGAGGTGTGATCTGGCAGAGTGTAAAGGCTTTCTTCTCATAGCTACTAATTCTGGGAGTGTCTGACAATTATGCCTGAAAATGGCTCCTGCACTTTTTTGTGTGAATTTCAGATTTAGGAAGGTGCTAATTTATTCTTTCTTTCCTCTCAACTCTGAAAAAAAGGACAAAAGTGAACATAGAGGACACGAGCACAGATTTTCACTCGGTATGCCACACACACACCCACACTCACAACTCACACACACACTCGCATTCATAACTCACACACACACTTTCATAACTCATACACACCCACACTCATAACTCACGCATAGATACGCGCACACGCTCGTAACTCACACCACACATGCTCACACTCTTAACCTACACACACTCACCTTATGTTGGACATGCAGATTTTCAGCTGAACACGCACATCGGCCGTCATCTTGACTTGCTCTGCTTCCGTATGGTAATTAGTGCCTCCACTGCAGCCGTCATGGTTAATTAATGAAAGGGTTGTTTGAGAAGCAGGAGGCGTGTATCTCTGAAACATGAACATAAAGAGAGGCTGTAGCTGCTCTCACAGCCTCAGTGACCCTCAGCTAACAGGGCTCTGAAACAGCATCACACACAAACCTGCCTCATATTTATAAGGCTGCTCTTCATGTAGGAAACAGCATTGCACTGGGTGACGTCACCGTGAAACCCGCTAAAAATATTCCTGGTGTCAGGGGGGTGAGCTGCCTCAGCCCTGCTTCCTGTTGGGTGTGTGTGCTTTTCGCAGCACAGACAGCTGCTCAAAATAATTAACAAATCAGCTAACGAGCCCCTGAATCCAGGGCAGAGCAGCGGGAGCGGCCAACCCCGTCGCTGCTCCGCTAGCCTTCAGGGGAACAAGGAAGAGGAAGAGGAGCAAATCTTCATCTCACACTGTTGTTCTTAGCTGTGAAGGAGTCTCAGTCCACACTCTATTTGCTGTCTTAAATCTTCTGATATGACTTGGAGGTGATGCTGAGATCCTGAAAGAATAGAATGCCTTCAGCTGTTTACCCTCACCACACGTACCATATTCAGTGTTGATGTACTGTATGTTCTGATAATGAGCACATATTGTAACTGTGTAGTAGTTTTTTCTGTTGCTTTGTCTCAGAATGTGGGAGGGTCAATGATGCTGGCACCTATGATCACTCTCATGAACACAGAAATAAACTGTTTAGAATGTAATATTTCCATTGGCCCCCAAGGGTCAATGCATGCATTATGCATGCCTAAAATAGCACAGAGCTGTGCTTGAATGTGATTGGGGCACAGAGCTGTGGTCCCCTGTTACTTCTCTCTTGTGCCTGTGCTGGGTCGTAGCTCTGTGTATGTCTGCACCCGGCAGAGTTCCTTATGAAGGGCTGCTCAGGGAGGTACAGAGACATTCATAGGGTCAGTCTCTGTTTAGGAACACAACTCAAGACTGTTGAAGGGTTGAAGTGTTCTTGTTAGCATGGAGACATTGGCCCTGACTAACATTAAAATCAGCTCTGTGACTGACAGATGAATCAGAACAAGTTGAGGTGTGGGCAGGGCGTGTTGATTAGTCGGGTTCTCTTGGATCCCACTAAGGCAGAAAAGGGTTAACTCTTGGTGCATAAAATGTCATGTGACCATGAATGAATTGCTGGTGTCTGTCATTCGCACTAGTGTGGGAATCCATCTTAATTTTCCATAACATTTGTTGGGTTTCCTTTGGATCAAAAATAATGGATAAAAAAATAGTAACAGATCTCTCTACTGTAATTAAAATATCTTTTAAATGAAATGAATTAAATTTCACAACACATATTTTGCATTTAGCACATGAAGTAATTCTGTCCTACCTGTAACTGCAGACACTGAAGCTAAATTCACCTGTAAGAGCACAAGCACTGGCCATAATGTGGAAACATTTTTTCTCCCATTGAAAGGTTAGTGGATGCCAGCATTACTCATTATTAAAGTGTACAAGCTTTTCCAAATTGTGAAATTGGGCCCAATATTCAACACCCACAAACAGGAAGTGTCTTTGTGTGTCAAAGACAGTTTGTTTCTTTTGTATTTGTTATCTTTCATATTCTTCTTTTCATGTGTAACAGACAGGAAGTCTCTCTTATGTGTCACTCAAGGAGTCAGTCCTTTCAAGGGTGTAACACAGGAACTCATTGCTTTCGTGCAGGGCAACATGTCAAGCTGTAAGTCTCCCTTGTGTCTTTGAAGCACACAGATGATGTTATAGTCATATCAAGTCACACACAGGAAGTGAACAGTGTTGAATGAGAGTCTTTATGTCCTAGAGCCAGTGTTAGCTGCATGTTTCTGTCAGGAAGGAGGGAGAGGAGTGCACTCTGACCCACAGAGCATTGCCTCTCTGTTTTGGGCTTTTGCGCAAACCCAACGGAGTGGCTGCCATGTCTGATCATTTCCAGGACTACAGCAAACTTTGCATATTGCATGCTGATAAATGCACTGCTAAATGCTGAAGCTAGGTGATGTTTTTGCTGCATTTTTTCCTCTTATGTAATATCTCTGTAAGATTTCTGTAACAGCTTTCAAACTCGATGGTCAAAGACATCTGGACTGAATTATTGATGAAACAAAGTCAGTTTGTGTCTCTTTCTGTTCTGCCTGTGCTGATGCCTCTGTAGCTTCTGCGACAGGCTTTGAGAGAGCCCCCCCAGTGTTCCCACCACCTTTTCTTTCAGTCTTACTTTCTCCCTCACCTTGACGCTACTTCAAACACATCCACCTTCTGTGGATGGCTTTGTCCATCAGTCACCTGTCAGTCCCCTAGCTGTCCTTTTCTATGTGGATATATTTCAACAGTAATGCTAGTCTTTCTCATCTTCTTGTCTTTCATCAATCCACAGTCATTTTACTGGTGCATCTCTGTCTTCCAAACTCTCCTGAATTACCTGTCCATTGCTCTCTCTCTCTCTCACTCTTTCTGTCTTCATTCTCTCTTTTCCTCTGGTTTCACCCACTCTCCTCTCTCTTTCTGCTGTCTGACTGATGTGATGTGTTGTGTTGTAATGCTTGGCTGAAGCTAAATTAGTTAGCCACTCTTAATTGGACTGTCCTGGGCTGTGGTGAATGAGCCATCAGAGGACGTGTTGGTGCCGGGCAGGAACAGCATACTGATCCTGAGCAACCACAGGCTGCTCTGGTAGTCATGACCAGAGCATGTCAGGGCTGCATTTCAGAGCGCAGTCTGAACTTACTTCTGCCCCTCCCTCCCACTTTCTCACTCTCTCTATCCTTCTCTCTCTCTCTCTCTCTCTCTCTCTCTCTCCCTCCCTTCCTTGCTGGAGGCTCAGCACGCTGCCATGTGGAGGCCTCTCTCTGTGAGCACAGCTGTGCCAAGGCACACCCCCTGACTGTGCCCACGGGGGTGAGGTTGAGGTGAACATTCTAAAAGAAGCCCACACACATCCATTACTATTCTACAGGTGCCTGGTAACAAGTATAGGATGATAAAACGAAGTAAACACCCACACACTGTTTGCAGCCAGGCAGCCACGTACGATTTACGATTGCACGCTGTGACCAGAGGTGGCAGCGTTTTGCCCAGCGCACCGAGGACCATGTGAGTGTCTGTGTGCGGGGAGTCTCAGAGCGCGCTGAAGTCCCAGACCATGATGTCAGTCTGTGCGGCTGCGATTAAGAGCTCCATTAGCGCCCTGTGCCAAACACCTGGGGCTGCGGTGCAGGGGGGCAAATGGCTCCTGATGGGAATGCTGTCAGCTGGTGCCCCCTGCTGGTGCGCTTTAACTGTAAGCATCCATGGATCGCTGGTCACTCATCCTCCTTTTTGAATGGCACATAAAATCACACGTCTTGTGGTAAATGCCATGCCATTTCAAAGTTGTATTCCAGCCCTAATGAAGCGTTCTCTCTCAGCAGTGATGTGTCAGGCTTCCCTGCTTCAAACTGAGGTAATGTTTGCACAAAGGCGAGCCATGTGATTGGTCATTCACCAGCTCAGTCAGTGCCTAGCGGGCCATTCGCACTGAGATTCAGCATGTGTTGAGCTGACAGGCTTATTGGCGCTCAGACACAGCCCCAAAACTGTAAGGGCACAGACTGGGACTCAAGAGCGGACCACACTAGCTTCAGGTCTGAACAGGTTTTATTGACGGGGTGAGACAGAGCCGTAAACCAAACAACAGGCAGAATCGAGACCGGGCAGGCAATCCGTGGGCAGAAACCAGAGGGCAAGGACAGGAACAGGCAGAGTCAGGAACCAGGCGGACAGAACAATCAGGCGATGGGGGCAGGACGGCAGGCAGAAAACCAGGTCGGGGCACAGGCTGGGTCGGAAGCAGGGGAAATCTCGCAGGCAGAAACAATAGTGGGAAAGAAACAGGTAAGAACATTGCAACGAGCTAGCAATGAGACAGGGACCTGCAGGGTGTTAAATAGGGCAGAGCTGACGAGATGATGGGAAGCAGGTGAGCAGGCTGGCAGGTGGAGGTGATCAGGCAATCAGGCAGGCGGGGACCGGGTGGAGATCGGGGCAGGGCTAGAACGAAAGGAAAACAAAAAGCACATGGACAACAAAGACGGATGGGCAAAACGAAAAACAACAGCTAGGGGGCTGGAGTACTGATAGAAACCATCTCACCTGTCTGTCCACTGCAGGTGGAGTCCTGCATTAAGTAAAGATCAACTCTCTGCATGGGCAGGAAACAGTGGGGAAATCTGATTGTAAACGCTGCTCACAGTCTGTCAGCTCTCATGGTCCCTTTTCCCTGTTGTCTGTGAAGCACCTGAAATATTTAGTGAGACAGACAGGTTCATCTGTAACTGATTACCTGTGACTGATTCCATGTGATGTGTCAACTCTATGGAGATTAGAAAAAAACAGACAGCTGGAGGATCTGTCTTCCAGAAAAACCAACTCATTTACTAGAATGAGACACACTCATACACACACACACACACACACACACACACACACACAACTAATACACACATGTGACATGGCATTAGCCTCTGAAGTAAATTATCATCACCAAAATGAAAAAACCCTAAATACCCCCCTCCCAAAGCCACTGCATCCAGTTTCACTGTCTGTAAAGTGCAAAGGTTATCAGTAATGGCAGGGATTCATGTGACCATCACTAATGAGGAGTGCTGACCTCCACATCTTATTCTTCTGTTTAACTCTCTGGAGATCCCAGGTATGTTGGGAATGGCTCTGATCTTACAGTGTTGGAGGCTTTGACTGTTTGTGGCCCCAAAAAACATGACAGGGAAAGGCAGAGAAGGAAAACAGGAAGTGTGTGAGGAGATTTGCTTGCTCTACCCAGTCTAGCGACCCGGTCATCCACCCTGCTGCGGATTGACTGCTCAGTCCCTTGTATTCTCAAAGTCACGACTGTAGATGGGAACAGCATTTCACATGACCTTCCTGCCTGAAAAGAGGTTAAATCACCTAAGGATGTGTTGGGAAAGAGTGAGAAGCAGAGGCAGATGTCAGCCATCCCCTCTCGTTGTCAGGACTGCAGCTTCTTAACTGGGTTTGTTTTTGTTTTTTGTGTCCATGTGCTTCTGTTTTCCCTGTGTTCTAGCCCCGCCCCGCTCTCCGCCCTGTCTCCGCCCGCCTGATCACCTGATCATCCCCACCTGCCTGCCTGCACACCTGCATCCCATCTCCTCATCAGCTTTTCCCTATATATACCCCGTTTGTTTCTTGTATCGTTGCCAGTTTGTCTCAGTTTACTGTGTCGCTACTCGCTGTTTGTTCTGTTTTTTGCCTGCCGGTTTCGTTTTGCTCTGCCTGTTCTCTCGTTTTTAATTTTTGGATCTGTTTTGTGGAATGTTCGCCGTGTCTTTCTGGTTTTGGACTTTGCCTGTTTTGACCCTGATTTTGGATTACCCTCTGGATTCAATAAACCCTTCGTGTACCTGTCTTCGCTGTCTGCACGTGAGTCCCTGCCTGAGCAGGTGAGAAGCAGAGGCAGATGTCAGCCATCCCCTCTCGCCCCCATAGCGATCCGCTATCTGACTGCCGATCATGTGATCCTGGGCCCGCACGTGCCATCGTCATGAAGCAGCCAAGAAAAGGGCAATAGCTGGCATTGGAATGGAGTAATCATTCACGTAAAGGCATAAAGCCAATGATCATTACTGTACCTCCGTATCTTTTCAACAGGAATGGTCACCATGCATTTTGTGTTAATTACACTTCTATATCAGAGTTCTTTGCCTCTTACAACAAATGAACATCATCAAAGAGGTAATATAATAATAATGAGTATGGATGCCTAGTGGCTCCTGTGGTCAAAGGCACCCTGTGGATGTTGGGTGCGTTTGGATGTGAGTGGGTGTTCTTTGTTTTTACTTGAAACCAGCTTGAAGCTGTATCCAGGCTATCACTGTGAAAATCTAACACGTCCTGATGCACAACAAAATCTAAAGAGAAATATAAAAACAGCTCCAGAGCAGATGCTGTTGGACTGCTGTTCCATGAGTCTTTGCTTCTTCTGATTTGCTTGCATGGCATATCCTACAGTTGCTTGTTCCTCTTATTCTGTGTTCTCTTGTGGAGACACTATGGGATGGCAATGTCTACACCCCACTGTGAATGAAAGAGTCCAGACTCTGTTTTGCCCTGTGTGGTCATAATCCAGTAAGCTTCAGGACCATGGACAGAGCCTGTCTGACCTGGGCTGCAGTGCCACGAACAGCACCACCTGGGAGGTTAAAGCAGGTGAAATTGAATTTGGCTTAATACAGTGATCATATCACAGGCATGGACGCACAGTGAAGCAAAAAACAGCTGAAATGGCTGGACAAAGTCAATGACAAGAGTGACCAGCTCGTGAGACTATTACTGAAGGAGCAAGAGATCAGCATACTGTAACACTGTTACAAAAGGCACAGGAAGTCAGTGCGCTGTAAAACTGTTACTGAGAGAGAAGGAGATCAGTTTTTGTAACGTTACTGAAGAAACAGTAGATCGATGTGCTGTGGCAGTATCCATGTTACTAAATGAAAAATGCACCTCTACATGATGGAAGCCCTCAGAATGCTCCTCCATAGCTAACGTCAGGGTAACATTATGGCAGTGATCTCATCCCTGTCCATTAGTTCATCTTCTTCTAGAAAAAGACTCTTTGGCCTGTCAGTATTCTAGTCCATTCAATGTATAATGAATGATATACATATTAAATTGTAGTATACTTATAAAACATTTCGGTCAATGAACAGATACACAGACTAAACACTGAATTTATAATTGTGATTATTGTCTGAGTAAATTTATAGCCAAAGCTTTGAGTAGAATATATTAAATTGATGACTGTTTGTGTGTGCCTGATGGTTTATAATTATGAGAGAGTGCAGCTGTGTCTCTGGTGAGTGTTTTCTTCCTGTTCCCAACAGGGCTCATATCCTCTCATGGTTTGTCATAAAGTTCCTCTGTGTATGTCCTATATTGCAATATTTTAAACAAAATATATATTTATTGTTTCTAAAAAATCCAAAATATATTTGCAAAGTATTTTAATTTGTTGCTGAGTATTTTTCATAATGGGGGAATTTATTTCAGCCCACTCCAGTTGCGAGAGTGTGCTCACTGGCAATATGAACATCATCTACCTGCCGGGAGCTCCACAGACATTAGCACTTTATTGGCACAGTATCCCCATATATCACTGTCTGTCTGTCAGTCTGTCTGTCTGTCTGTCTCTCTCTCTCTCTCTCTCTCTCTCTCTCTCCCCCTCCCCCTCTCACCCAGACCTCTGTAATCTAATCTGTTATTCATTTGTCTCATTATTCCGTAACTTAGTGTTTCAAAGTTAATTTCCCCAGCAGTCTGAAATGACCGTGTTGTGACCCCACATCCAGTTTAAACACTTTCAGTCCAATTCAAACCCTTTAAATGACCATTGACAGACACTTCATTCACTTGAATACCTGCTTCACAGATGGAAAAAGATATGGTTTATTAACATTCATATCCATTAATATTGTAATTGTTTGCCATTCACGGCCTCTTAGATTTTTTATATTTTATATTATATTTGTGTTATATTTGGTTGGGGTGTTAAAGGTTTGTTATTCAAAAGAAATTCACATGAGAATACACAAATATACACAAACAGCACAGCTTGGTTGCATTGTTTTTAACATGTTAAGCGTGTCTATGTGTGCATGTTTGTGTGCATGCGTGTGTGAGAGTGTGTGTGTGTGTGTGTGTGTGCG
>CM032877.1:23651560-23666560 GCA_019176425.1 Megalops atlanticus | reverse complement strand
CAACCAATCACTACTTCACACAGGCAGAATAACAGCTCAGCTGGGCTAACAACAGCATGACAGGTAAAACCCAACCTCTCACCCAGCCAATCACTGTGCGAAATGGTCAGAATGAAAGCTCTCAGCCAACCATTCAGTGCACTCCCTCGTCACTAGCTGCAGCCCTGCTGGGGCAGAATGCAGGGCCGGCCCATTTCCCTGATAGAGAGCACAGTGCCTTCACTGATCTGTCCCTGATTTTACTGCATACTCACAGGAAGAGAAGGTAGCTCAGTCTCAATATGGTGTCACCTGAAGGCATTGGTGCCATGGTAATTGCATTTCCCATATAGATTGTAAAGGCCAGTGTCTTCCTTCTTAAGTGTCAGCAGCTCCTTTAAAGGTGCTTAAAGCAGAAACCACTGTGAGCTTGCTTTGCCTGTGGTAGTGTGATCATCTGTTTCTGCGTGCACACAGTAATATACAGACTACCAGACTAAATTATCTAGATGTTTAGGCTTTGTAATTCTTTTCTAACACTTCCACCCTTTTAGTCTTTTTTCATTTATTCTTGTTCTTATTCTAAATCATATTCCTATTCTTACATTTAGTCTTATTTTATTCTTAGTCTAATTCTCATTCTTGGTCTTGTTCTTTTTTTTCCCTTTGTGACTCCACCATCTGTCTCACACTGTGCGCATGACATCATCATTTCGCAGGATCGGTCTTTGCTGAAAGCAGGGCAGTGTTTCCTCTACCTGCTTGTCCTCCTGTGCTTTGGGTGTTTGCTTTTTTAAGTCTGGTGAAAGGAGGATAGCCTCAATTCCCACACTTTCCTCTAATGGAGTGAGAGGAAGGAAAATGTGCCTATTTTTAAAACTCATGATTCCTAACCCTCTGAAGACAGGGATTCAAACATGTATGAAATTGCACACTCGGGTCTCACTGCAGAAAGTGAGATCCTGTCTCTCCGCTTAAGACGTGACCCTGATTTCTGTACCACGCTGTCTCTATGGCAACGCATGTTGCTGGGAGCAGTGCCCGTGTATATCAGGTCTGTCTCCTCGGCTTCTGTTTGGCCAGAATAAACCTTCTAACACAGCTGTGAGAGGCACTGTTTAGCCCCAGAGTTTTTTTAAGAGCTACCCTCTGAAATAGGGGAATAGTCGGTATATGATTCTTTGTTTTCATCTCCGTCTACTACTCATTGCATTTTGCACTCAGGTCAAGAGCCCACCATAGTGACCATGACTCCACACTACCGCCCTGGGATCCAGACCTCTTACTACTACTCCACACTGCTGCCCTAAGGTTCAGAACTCTGATGGCTACTCCACACTGCTGCCCTAAGGTTCAGAACTCTGATGGCTACTCCACACTGCTGCCCTAAGGTTCAGAACTCTGACGGCTACTCCACACTACCGCCCTAAGGTTCAGAACTCTGACGGCTACTCCACACTGCTGCCCTAAGGTTCAGAACTCTGACGGCTACTCCACACTACCGCCCTAAGGTTCAGAACTCTGACGGCTACTCCACACTGCTGCCCTAAGGTTCAGAACTCTGACGGCTACTCCACACTGTTGCCCTCAGATCCAGAGTCCAGTACTCTGATTCTAATTTACAGATGGAGCATTAGTGAGCTGATATTAGTGACACCAGCTGACCTGTTTAGTGGCATGTGTAGCCACATTTAAGCATTGCACAATAGCAAGAGGAGCACTGTGATAATGCATACTCTCATAGTGGAAGTGAAATAAGCCACTCCCCCCATTATTCTACTGTCACAGCGCTGATTAAGCCAGCATTTTTATCTGCCACAAATGCGCATCAATTACTTTAGAACGAGGAATTTGAAAGATTGAGAAGTGTAATAACCACAACAATCACCACAGGAATTAAACGTGAGTCATTTAAATATTTTAATTACTTTATGAGAGATCCCAGCATATTTTGGTATGTTTTTCAGATCTGTTGGACAGAAAATGATAAAGTATATTGTCAGTTTTCCTTGAGTAATGTATTTGGGGAGAAACATGGCGGTGGTAATGAAAATATTGCACATATTAATTTCCCTATAGGCGAGTAAATCATGCTGTTTTGCCAGTTTAATGGAGTGGTTTGTAAAGCAATACTCAATCCTGGGTAATTCAGTCTGCATGAGGATCAAACTACAGAACAAACGCATCAGCACAGATAGCTCAGGGCATTGTGTCTGTGTGTGCATGTGTATGTGTGAAAGAGGGTGTGTTTATGAGTGTGTGTGTGTGTGTGTGTGCGCGTGTGTGCGCATGCACACATGCTCTCTGTTGTTAGGTGGTTTTGATCTGCTGCATTTCCCTCTCTCTTTGAGATACCATTGAAACATTCTGCCTCTCCTGGGCTCAAAGAATTCCTGTTGTTTTCTTCTTTTCCTAACAAGCTCCTTTCACTGTGTTCATTTAGTAAGGAGTGCATTGAAAATGACTGCTGCTGCTTTTATCTGATGTGCCATACTGGATTACGCTGCAGCGTTTCTGTACTCTCTAAATCGCTCACAGCACATTAGCTCATCCTGCAGCTCTCTGCTAGCTGCTAGCACCCAGGCAAGTGTAACAACATGCACACTGTGCTTTCATCACAAGAGTGAGCTGAGTCAGTACCTGATCTTCAGTAACTGTGTGAGACAGTACCTGAGCTCTCCTACCTGTGTGAGAGAGCACCTGCGCTCTCCTACCTGTGTGAGAGAGTACCTGAGCTCTTGCCTGTATGAGAGAGTACCTGAGCTCTCCTACCTGTCTGTCCTGTGCTCACAGGATTCCTGAGCACAGGGGACCAGGCGGCCAAGGGGAACTACGGCCTGATGGACCAGATTCAGGCCCTGCGCTGGCTCAATGAGAACATCGGCCACTTTGGGGGGGACACAGAGAGGATCACTATCTTCGGGTCTGGCGCTGGGGCATCCTGCGTCAACCTCCTCATCCTGTCCCATCATTCTGAGGGTGAGTGGGGGGTGCAGGGGTGTTGAAATATGGATGTTATCTCTCTTGCCCACTCTCTCTATCTCTTTCTTTCTCTTTGTCTCCTGTCTCTCTCTCTCTCTTTCTCTCCCCCCTTCTCTCTCTGTCTCTCTCCCTTTCTCTCCCCCCCCCTCTCTGTCTCTCTGACTCTCTCTCTCTCTCTCTGTCTCAGGTTGGCTACTGCTGAACTGAGGCTTAATTGATTTCAGTGGGGGGAGGGGCTCTGCTTAATTATTAACTGAGAAAACTGAAGCAGTAACACAGAGCTGAGCGGAGGTTTTTATAATGAGTACTCCTGCTTGCAGTGCATCATGGGAGAGGAGGATCAGGAGGCAGACATTTTGTAAGATATTTTGTCATATTTCTGTGACATCCCCGTCTCTGACAGTCCACCACAAAGGGCTCCTCAATTAGCGTCCCCTTGCATGGCTCCAGGGGTCATAGGTCGCTGGCACAGAGGCCAGAGGGTCCCACCTCCAGGGCGTGTGCATTATTAACATGCTGCTGGAAGCCCCAGCTGCAGCTCGCTTCCAAGAAGAAATCATGGCCCGGCTGACTGCGTATCTGTGCCGGTAATGTCATTCACGTCCACACAGACGCATCTCCGTGTCTGCCCCCCTCTCAGCGCTGCGAGGAGCTGATGGGTTTTGGGGAAGCTGAGCTCCAGGTCAGGCTGTTTGGAAGGCTGTCACCGGATGCCGCTTTGGTGCAGGGGAGTGAGGCACAGGTGTCGAGGTCACGGAGTTTGGAGGGGGGAACGCGGCTGCTGAAATTCTCCTCTCTCATCTTGCCGAGTGTGATCTATGACCTCCCAGCTCCCACAATCCCTTGGGTGGAGTTTCTGAGCAGATTTTATGAGCAAATACAAAGCACTGAATTAGGCAGCATGTTATTGTCCTTCAGTCTCTGGTTGGCCTGGCCTGTGAAGGTTCATGTTTTTATCTAGAGAGATTTAAAGTTGCAATGCAGGAAGTACTTATCATACAAATGAGAAGGACTTTGACACAGACAGTAACCTGAATAGAGCAGCAGACTGGAAACCTCAAGCTGGTAGGGGCTGACCTGATCCTGGCCTGGTTTAGGGCTGTTCCACAGAGCCATCGCCCAGAGCGGTTCTGCCATCTCCAGCTGGTCAGTGAACTACCAGCCGCTGAAGTACACCAAGATCCTGGCGCGCAAGGTGGGCTGCAGCTTCGGCGAGACGGTGGACCTGGTGGAGTGCCTCCGCAGGAAGACCCTGCGAGAGCTGGTGGACCAGGACATCCAGCCGGCGCGCTACCACATCGCCTTCGGCCCCGTGGTGGACGGAGACGTGGTTCCAGACGACCCCGAGATACTCATGCAGCAGGTGTGCATCTGGTCTTGCTGCTCGGGGTTCACTCTTTTACGTTATTAATCTCTTTCCCTCTCTGCCCCGCCTCTCTCCCTTCTGTGTCTCTCTTAATGTGGATGTCTTTTCATTGTGTTCCACTAGCGCATTTACGGAATCCTATGAACTTGTGTCCTATCCACTTGTATTCACATTTGATGCGACGTGCAGTGCTCGCTTTCTGTCACCAGGGGGAGTTCCTGAACTACGATATCCTGATTGGCGTGAACCAGGGGGAGGGGCTAAAGTTTGTAGATGACAGCGAGGGTGAGGATGGGATCTCTGCCGCCACGTTCGACTACACTATCTCCAACTTTGTGGACAATCTGTACGGACACACAGAGGGTGAGTGGAGGATGTGTGTGGCCACACAGAGGGCGAGGGGTGCTCTGAATCAGGGGCTCTGGCTTTATGGTGCTGCTTTGGGGCCAGAGGGACAGGCCTCGACTGTCATACAGGTTGTTCCGGTTTTTGCTCGTCTTTTAATCCTCAAGCAAACAGTGATCATTTAAACAGTGTGATGTCACGTGACACGTGGCGTGAGACGTGGTGTGAGACAAAGCCAGATCATTCTGGAATATCTGCTGCCATGTTTTCGTGTTTATAGTCTTTGATATGTGTGAATTTTCACATGATACAGTCAAGCAGATGGATTTTTCCTAGAGGCAGTGCAAATATAAGCCAGCAGTGCCTTCCAGGATGTCTTTTATACCCAATTACTGACACTGGATAAGGTTGAATTCTTTCACGCAGCTGTTGGGATTAGGATAAGGGTTAGATAAACTGATTTTAGATGGGTGTTTGGAGTAGCTTTAACAAGGTCATCGTGACATCATCAGAGAAGTGCATGCCCCGCCCTCGATAAGGCTGTGTGATGCAGCTCAGTTACTAAGGATACAAACAGGGTAACTATAGAAACCATCACAGGGCTCTCTTAGAAAAACACCGTGAGCCACATAGCAGACAAGAGAGTACTCAAGTTGTTGTTAGCGTTTGTCTGTTTTCATTTTTATTTTATTTTGCATGTAGTTCTTCCCGTCAGTGCTTTATAAAAATAAAGTAATAAAAATAAAGTAATAAAACCTAAAAGTCAATTTCCTTTCTCTTTCCCTCTCGTTTTTCTGCTTCTTTGTTGTCATTTTTGTTTTCATTTTCTTCCCCTGTTGTTTTCTGCTTTTGTTTCTGTTTTTTTCCCTTTCCATTGGGTGGGATTTATGTTTTGATGGGGAATAGAGGGCAGGGTTTATGTTCTAATTGGGATGGTTTCTAGGTGTTTTGTTTTGTTTCTAGTTCTTTTTTGTTGTTGCATTTCTTCAGAATGAATTGTGTCTGTTGCATGGTGTGATATCCCAGTTAAGAGGGGTTAAAATTCAGTGCTATTTCTCTCTGCCTCGCTCTCTCTCCCTCCCTCCCCCTCCCTCTCTCTCTGTCTGCAGGAAAGGACATCCTGAGAGAGACCATAAAGTTCATGTACACGGACTGGGCGGACCGCGATAACGGGGAGATGCGGCGCAAGACCCTGCTGGCGCTGTTCACGGACCACCAGTGGGTGGCGCCAGCGGTGGCCACGGCCAAGCTGCACGCGGAGTTCCAGTCCCCGGTCTACTTCTACACCTTCTACCACCACTGCCAGATGGAGACGCGGCCGGAGTGGGCGGACGCGGCGCACGGGGACGAGATCCCCTACGTTTTCGGGATCCCCATGGTGGGCGCCACGGACCTCTTCCCCTGCAACTTCTCCAAGAACGATGTCATGCTCAGCGCCGTCGTCATGACCTACTGGACCAACTTCGCCAAGACCGGGTCAGCTTCCCCTCCGGCTCCAGTACCACACTGTAGTCCAGCTCCCTGTTTGCTGTTAGCCATGGTTATCCTGCTTTAATGTCATTAACATCTTGCTTAGTGTTATTATTACTGATCTTGCTGTTGGTTAGAGTCAATGCGCAGAGACTTATGGGATATTCTAATGAGATCACCAGGGGTTATATGCTCTAGATCACACCAGCATACACATGAGGCACAGGTGCCCCACGTCTAGTGGTGTAAATGTGTGGTGTAAAGTCACTTTAACTGACCCTTTGGTGCTGTTGGATGGGTTACTGTAGCAGCCCTGTGACCTCTCCTCCTCAAACCCCATTATCTCGTTATCTGATTCTTTCCTCTGCTCCTTTGGTTCCCTCAGAGATCCCAACCTGCCGGTTCCCCAGGACACAAAGTTCATCCACACCAAACCGAACCGCTTCGAGGAGGTCATCTGGACCAAGTTCAACTCCAAGGACAAGCAGTACCTGCACATCGGGCTGAAGCCCCGCGTCCGCGACAACTACCGCGCCAACAAGGTGGCGTTCTGGCTGGAGCTGGTGCCTCACCTGCACAGCCTGCACGACGACTACTTCGGCTCCACCACCACGCGCCTGCCCCCGGGGACGCCCCGCAGCGGCTGGAACGGCCAGGGCAAGGGCCCGCGCACCACCCGCCACCCGGTCGCCACGCTGCCACCCGACCCCGACCCCGAGGGCTCTGAGCGCCCGCGCTTCTCGCCCTTCCCGGGCGACACGCGGGACTACTCCACCGAGCTGAGCGTGACAGTGGCCGTGGGTGCCTCGCTCCTCTTCCTCAACATCCTGGCCTTCGCCGCGCTCTACTACAAGCGCGACCGCCGGCACGAGCTGCGGCGCCGCCTGTCGCCCCAGCGCGGGCCGGCCAACGACCTGGCGCACAGCCAGGAGGAGGAGCTGATGTCGCTGCAGATGAAGCACTCGGAGCACGACGCCCACCACGACATGGAGCCGCTGCGCCCGCACGAGATCCTGCGGCCCGCCTGCCCGCCCGACTACACGCTGGCCCTGCGGCGCGCGCCCGACGACGTGCCGCTCATGACCCCCAACACCATCACCATGATCCCCAGCACCATCACCGGCATGCAGCCCCTCCACGCCTTCAACACCTACCCCTCCCCCCCGGCCCCACCCCCGGCCACGCCTACACCGCCCCGGGCCACAACAACACCCTGCCCCACCCCCACTCCACCACCCGCGTATAGTGGAGCCAGAGAGGCCGCTCCCTCTCCGGAAACTGCAGGCTCCTCGCGGGCGCCCCCTCCTGGTGCTCTGCGGAGATACAGCACCTCGTATTTTTTTCTTGTCTTTCTTCTCTCTTTGTGAAAACCATCTGGGGAGGAGGCCTCTTCCTCCACCCAACTGTCGCTTTTTCTCCAAGGGTGCGCTTGTTTCGGAGGACAGGGTCTGAGCAGTGTTTCATGGTGTAGGTTCAGGAATGCTGTTTTTTGTGACAGAAAATAGACACCCCCCACTGTGTGTGTCTGTCACCCTCCCTCCTTACCTCTCCCTCTCTCTGTAGCTCTCTTTCTCTCTCTCTCTCTCTCTCTATCTCTCTCTCTCTCTATCTATCTGTCTATGCTTTATCCTCTCATCTCTCCATCTCTTGCATCCTCTCGTTTTGCTCTTCTAAATCCATTGTTTCTCAGCCTCCTTCATTGCTTCTGTTTTTCATAATGCCACTTTCCTGCACTCTCTCCTCCAGCCTCAGTATATCCTGTATCTGTGCTATGTTCCTATAGAGTCTTTTGTATGATATATATTATAAACCATATACACATATCAGGCTATTGCTGGTATACTGGAAAGAACCTTAACAGAAGTGATGCTCTGGTATCTGTTTTTTTGCCAGCTGGTGCCACTTTCTGTCCTGTCCCCAGTCTCCACAGTGGGAGGAGCAGGATGTAACCTGCCCACGATCTCACTCATGGAACCCCAGTCAGAAAGTGCCAAATGTGATTTTATTTATCCTGTCATTCTTTCAAGCATTGGTTGAATGATTTTGATGTATATCTCTATGTGCATGGTTTACTGTTTGGGATGCAGAGGTGTTTTTGTAAGCAGTGAGGAGGAACACCACAAAAGGGAAGTTATAGATTAGAAGCTGTAGTTTAGATTTTATGATATTTTGGGTTATTTCTTTTCTTTTCTTTTTTGGGGTTGTGTATTGATTCATTTCTCATAGATTTTTGTTTTCCCGTTACAGGGATTTTGTTTTATTCAGCTAAACTTTTGGCACTTTTGTGAAGCTCTCCTGTGAACATTTTTTCTGTAGATACTTCAAACAAACACATCTCCAGAATGAGACAATGACAGCGATTGTGAAGCACTGAATTATGATTTCGCAGGGTCCCACCCCGCAGGACAAGACGACCTCTGACCTGCGCGTGGGTTGGCATCATCAGTGATGAGAGAAACTCCCTCTCTTCTCCTGCTCACTCTTTAAAGTTTGCACTGTACCCTCCATCTGTCTCAGCAGATAAAAGCAGCGCTCTGGCTGTCTGTTCTGTTGGAGCTACACAGATTTCACTTTGTTGTTCTCTGGCCCACAGCTGAGAGATTGCAAAGGGCCATTTATCACTGAGTTATCATATAATGATCTAATATTAGCATCAGTCCTGCCTAAATAAGATGCATGGTGTATCATCCTGCAGGTCGAGACCCGCATGTGGGTTTGGGAGTGAAAGCAGGAAGTGCTGGAGGTCTGAGAATCCCGGGCAGCTGTAGCTGCAACACATTCGGTGATCAGAGAACATGCGTGATCAAAGCCCAGCATCCCGCTTTCAAAGCTCCTCAGCTCCCCAGGCAGTTCACAGTTCTTTGTAATATTAAGAGTTGATGGCACTGTTTTTTTTCTTCTGTTGGAGGACTGACTTCCTTTAGTGTCCTCCAAATCACCCTGATTTTTTCTATGCTAGTGTAAATATATGGCTGCACACACATACTCACTCATATAAACACACTCTTGCTTATAATCACACACACACACACACACACACACACACACACACACACACACACACACACACACACACACACACTTCATTACTCTTCTGAATTCTCTCTCTGCAGCTGTGACAAAAGTGTGACAGTAATCCATTGAGCGTCTAGCACAGTTGAAAACCACACGGTCAGGAGCATGGAAGAAGAGACAGCAAAATGTCTAATTTAGGGAAGGAAGGAGGGCGGCAGGAGAGCGGGGAATTTCTTGTCAAATTTTGGTGCTAATTTTCACAGTGAGTTACAGGCGCCCCCTCTCTACCCTCCATGTGTAAAGTCTGCGCCATGGTTCCTTCATCAACCAGTAGGTGGCAGTATTGGCCCAGAGTGCTGGTTTCTCTTGGCACCATTGAGGAACAGACATCTGGAGCTCCCACAATACTTTTTCATTTATTCAAGTTTAATGACTTTATTTCTTTTTTTTTTTTTTGGGGTGTTGAAAATGGGAGGAATGTAACAGACTGAGCTCCTTCTTTCAGACTCACCCAACCCTCAGGGGGAGGGGCGGGACAGGGCAGGGTGGGGGGTTGGTGACCCTACAGGACATGTTGGACTTCTTTAGTGAAAAATTGAGTCTGGAGTCTGATTAATAAAGAAGAAAGAAACGTGACGCACAACAAAAACTGCTAAACAAACTGTTTTGAAACCTCCATGGATCCTTTCTTTCTTTCTTTTTCTAGGACTTTTCTGATGTTTTTTGGTCTTCTGACAGACAGAGGGCACTGTTGAGAATAAACTATGAGCAGGTCCCCCAGAGGCACACCGGGAAAAAGGCAGAGAAAAAACATGTTAAAGAGACAATAAACTGTACATTTTTCAGTGTCAGCGAACAAAGAGAAAAAAATATTTGTAAATACTGAGTTTCTTGATTGTTTTTTTTTCCTTTGCGTGAATGACTGAAGTCCACACTCTGTGACAGCAGGTGCAAGCCCACACATGGCTGGAGCAGGTTTCAGCTGAGTGGATGTCAGTTATTGTCTCCACTGCTGTTTCATCCTGGCTCGTGTCTGCAGTTTGAACTGCACACAAGGACAAAGCTGAAAGGGTTATGGTTCTCTGCCTGGTTTCTTCTTGCAATGCAAATGGTTAGAGTGCATGCAGTTTCTCCTCTTTATGTCACCGTTAAACCTGCAGTATTACATCAGACATAGCACTGAATGTACCATCTACTGACGCATCTAACCCCTGTAGCTAACCAGTCCTGACTGTTACAGAGAGAAAACACCGACCTCTCCTGCAGCGGCCATGTGGTTTCTGTTTGGTTTGATCTCACTGTAGCATTATCCAGGGATCAGAGCTGCTGCACAGCTCTTCTGAAGAAAGGGTTTGCTTTGTTGAGAGACCTGCTGTGCTGTATGCAGACCTTCATCCAGCACAATTAATGCACTGTCATGGCTTTCAGTCCGCATCCCACCTGACCTTACTACGCAGGTGAGATGGGGTGAAACCTTAGCTCCAGAGCTCCCTCTAGTGGTGGTGGAAGGGAAACAAAGAAACACTGCAGGGTGGTGTGTGCATATTTTCTATCATGAACCATCGCTGTCATAGTGTATCATTTTGCTTTGGCCAGTAGAAAGCCTTTCTTTCTTAGGTCAAAAGCAACTGAACAGTTGCCACAGTTTATTTAATAATGGCACAAGTCACATAATCAGAATGCTGACATTTTGTTGGACAGTGTGTTGCACATAAAGTTAATGCATAAGGCGTGAAGTTTTATATTGTATGGCCAGGGGATTGTGGTAGGTTTGACCACCACCATCTTTCAGGTCCCGGTGTACATTTGATGGGCCGCAGGCAGAAGATCTGAAGTTGCATTTTGACGTGGATCCACTGGTCTTAATAGCATGTGGGTCAACTAGTAAGCAAATATATAGGACTCAGTAAATAGAATGCAGGCCACCCAGAAGATCCACCTGTCAGTGGATCCGCTCTGACACAAAACAGGCCAGACAGACACAGCAGAGCACACCCTGTCATGTGAAAGCAGGAAGTGTTTACTGAATTGATGTATGTCGGATGGATTTACAGTTAGATATGAAGAAATGAAGGGAGCATGTATTATTTTCCCTGCTGGTGGCTCCGTCTCTGGTCTGAAGTTTGGTTTCAGTTGCAGCCTTGTGGTCACGTGACTGATCACTTGCTGATCTGCCAGCCTCCATGGCTCTACCTGCTGAGGAAGAGAATTCTGCCTTTTCAAATGATTGTTGAGCGAGAGATGCATTTTTACACTGTGCTCTTGAGGTGAACGCCTTCATTGTGAGAAAACAGGGAATGAAAGTCTATATTTTTAAATGAAAGGAGTGTAGGAGGCCCTTATCTCTGTGTTTGAGAAGCCCAGCAGCACAGAAAATGTACCATTGTGGAATACATAACACATGACATTATTGCAGTGTTGCTCTGATGTTACAAAAACATTGTAAGAACATCAGGAGAATGCAGCATCAATGTTTCCTGTGCAACGACTGGAATGCCAAAGGGCCTTGCACCTGTTGTTTTGTTTCGTTTTTCTTTTCCAGGTTCAGAAACTGAAGACTTGACATGAAGAAACAAATGTTAATCATGGGTTTTAAAATGATTATTTAAAAAGTAAAGTTTAAAAAATGAATAAGGTAATGATATTTCTGTTTCATTTAGAGGATATTACACACTGTATGCTGTGTACCTGATGATTAAAAGACATTCATAGACAAATGGACAGCTCAGCTTCCTCTTTTGTGTGATTAGTAGTCAACCTCTCTTTAAATTATTCATATTATACATTTAATTTATTGTTACTTTTTAAAAAAAAACTTTTTCAAAGTTAACCTCTTTAAATGTACACGAGTTTGAACAGGTACAACTGCGGTTATAGACGGAAACCGAAGACATGTTTCAACCCCAGTGCCTCTCTCCTTCCTGCCCCCATATTTAGTTGAAATTAAGATCACTTTTAATCAGCATTTTCCTGTGCCACAAATAGAAACTTTCTTTAAAATGTAAGAATTTAAGGTCCAATTTTTTAAAACGTCGAAGGTGCTTTATGGAAAAACAGTAGATTAAACAGTAGATTAAAAACTTCCAGAAAAATTTGCAGAAAAACCAAATTCTTATTGCTTCATTTAGCGGCAACATACTGACATTAATCACAGGCTGGGAGAGGGGCTGGAATATCTTTTGTACACAGTACCTCCTCTGTCTTACTCCTGTTGGGTCTGCACAGCTGCCCTCTAGCGGCTTTGGATGAGAAGGCGCAGGCAATGAGCTAGCTTCAGCAGCATATCAGCTTCAGCAGCTTCAGCAACGTATTTGCAGCGTATAGTGAGCTTACGTCTCCGAGTAAAGTTTCACACTGCCAGTAAATCAGTGAGCTTCATGTTTTAAAAAATGTTTAAATGACATCAAAGGCAAATGAAACAGAACAGCAGTCGGCAGAATGATACAGAATCACTCTCACATTTGTCCTGCGTTTGTACCCAGTTCAGAAAGCATGTTGAAAAGCATGAGCTCCTTAGCTGCAAAATGCTGCTGTTTTAAGCTGCTGTGGGGAATCAGTCTACCCCATCATTTCAGCTGGTTTTACTCTGACCTTCCTGCTCCTCCCCTTGTGACTGCAGAAATCGGTTTTATTTCAGGTGTTTACAAGCACTAATAGCCCTACACCACTAGATGGCGTGCTGTGACTAGCAGTTGGGAAACAGCCATGAGATTTTCAAGAAAAATAATGTTTGTAGGGATGAAAGATATTTCTAGTTATTTTGGAGTGTGTGAATTCCTTTAACGATGAGAGCTATGAGACACAGGGCTTTGATAATCATGGTAATGGGGAACCTGCCCCAGACAAGAACAATGCCAGCAGGCAGGTAAAATCACCTTGGTAAGGACTCCTGGACACTCATGCTCACCTGAGCTCCCTAGGGGCCAGTCTATCATAGGCTGATTTCAGTGCAGTCCTGAGCTGACAGCCAGCGGATAGCTCCTCTCTGTGGCCCGGCAGAGCACAGAGCCAGCAGTCGGAGTCAGGGCCTTGGAGTCAAGGTGGCCACTAATGAGCCCCAGGGCAGCTGGGTAAGTTCTGTCAAATCGATTTATAGTCTCCTCTCCCTCTGCCACACCTGTCTGTGGAGTGCTTATAAATTTCTGTATACCAGGAACTGGCCCAGGACTGAGGAGGTTGAAGCCACATCAAGCTGATGGTGCACAGGATCCAGCCTAATCTTTAATAGGCTAAACAGAAGTCACTTAAATTCCCTGTTCCTGCTTCACATCAGCGTGCTTATCCTGAGCCACTCAGCTGCTGACAGCTCAGGAGGCAGCTGCAAATGTACCAGGAGGCCTTTGTCACGCTCTCTTTTAACCCGACAGCCAACACTCATATCAACACATTATTTCTCCCTCCCCATCTAACTCCTACGCCCCACTGCCTGTCTGTGATTAGGCAGCAGTCTGAGGCTACAGCAGGTCTGCATATGGAGTACTGTGGGATATGCAGACCCTGCTGGTGGCGGTGAGAGGGCAGGCAGTGAGAGGTCATTAGAGCCGGAAGTCCTGGGAGAGTGAAGACGGCCATTAGCAGGGGCGAGAGAACACACCCCCAGGGGCACAAGCACCGCCCACAGGAGAGAGAGAGGCCTACAGGTGCCTGCGACTCTGCTTGAACCCGTGACCTGTGTTTGCATACCTATCAGAGGCAGGTGGCCTCGATAGCTTCTATCTGCGGCTCGCTGAGGCAGGCCAGGTCAATGGAAACAAAGGCTTGTTCTGATGGAGGGTAACAGATGAGGTCCCTCATAAAGTAATGACACGGCAGCCTCTCTACAACCAGTCATGTGGTTTACCAGAGAGGAAGTGACCTGTATTTACCAGATATAGTACAATGTCCACGTTTTTCCAGAGTGCTAGGATATGTCTGAATAAAGAAAGAGAGGGAGAACAAAAGAGTCAGAGAAACCAGTGATAATATCCACCTTCATTTGTCACTGCATCCCTCTATGTTTCCTTCCTTGCCTTCCTCTCTTCCTCATGTTCTCCCTCTCCTTCTCCTTCCCTCTCTCTCTCACCCTCTCTCCCTCTCTCTCCTCATATACATGCCCATGCAGGAGAGAGCAGCGTATACTGAGCACTCCAACTGCTTGACCATGTCCATGTCCATCAGAGTCTGCCTGTCTGTGCTGCTTTTCCTGCTGGCCACCGGGACCCGAGTGATCTGGTCCAGTGTGGTTGACTCCTTCAGAGACTGCAGACACTTCCTCTATCAGCACCTGCCCCCGATGGGCTTCCCCCTGGCTGGACTGCAGATGATCTGCCAGCGCTATCAGGGAGCGCCTCGCTACGCGACCTTGTACCACCCGGGAAAACGCATCCCCCTATTCTCAGCCTACACCTTCAAGAAGTCAGAGGATGAGAAACAAAGGAGATTCCCCTGGATGTATGAGCCACAGGTAGGACTGCCAGCATATCATTTCAAAACAGGAAATGCTCTGTCCAGAGCCAAATCTGTTTAGTTATATCAATATCAAAAGTAGGGTTTCTTTTTTAAAAGCAATCAAGTTAGTGATGGATTCCTGGTGATTTGGTAATCCATCTGTAGGCACCTTGAAACTAAAAGCAACTAAAGCAACTAAAAGCTGTCCCTAGTTTTGTAGAAACCCTTTCAGCTGTTCAGATAGAGTATGTACTGATGTACTCAATTAACAAATCTTTTAAGTAACTTGGAGCCCACCAGTAGATGTAACTGAAAGCAGCACTTGTTAGATAGGGTTCAGTGAGGTAATTCTGTTTCTTCTGCTGAATGCCAATTATGCTGCAGCGGAACAGAAAGGCAGTAAATTCCTCCACTGA
>CM032877.1:23574060-23646560 GCA_019176425.1 Megalops atlanticus | reverse complement strand
ATACAGGGGAGATGCAGCCCTTCCCCCAGGAGGAGCTGCACTGGAAGTTCGAGGACGCCCAGGCAGTACTGGAGGACTACTCCAACTCCGTGAACTTTGAGCGTGGGCAGCTGAATCCGGACGAGCACCAGGCCGAGCCCGACGACAAGGCCGCCACCTACACCCTGACCAACGTGGTGCCGCAGGTGCCGGAGTTCAACATGGGCCCCTGGAAGGAGCACGAACACCGCATCCGCCGCCGGCTCAACAACTACTGCCGCGGCACCGCCTACATCATAACTGGGGTCACCACCTCCGGTCACATGATCCGCCGCCGCAACATGGCGCGCGTGGCCATCCCCACGTACATGTGGTCGGCCTACTGCTGCCCCGACTACGACCACAACGCCCCCTACGATGAGCGCTCCAAGTTCCCCAGCTTCGCCTCCCATGGCCTCAACCAGCAAGAGCATGGCGAAGTGAGCGAGATGACCGTGCAGGGTCTCGAGGACTTCCTCAAGAAAGTGACCTTCGTGGACAAGAGCTTCCAGATATTTGAGAACGGCTGTATCCCTCCCTTCTCTCTCCCACATTAGTGCACCACAAGAGTGAACAGATAGTGTTTTTTTACATATCCAAAGGTATGTCAACACTGAACCACAGAAAGTTGTTCCTCTTTAACCAAATAAAAATCTTCTCCTGATTCACTGTTATGACTTATTCTTTCACACTCCAAATAAAAGAATGTGTACATGCTGAAAGAGATTAAATGAATGCTCACTGTCATCATGCATCATAATCTCACTGTTGTCCATATTGCATGTTTGGTGTGACCAGTCATTTTAATGGATTATTGTGTGATTTGCAGCCTGTCAAGTCTAGACTGCAAATACCTCACATCACAAAGATTAGTAAACCGATGATAATAATAATAATAATAATAATAATAATAATAATAATAATAATAATAATAATCAGCATCATCATCCTGACAATCCAAGTAATGAACGCTCTGGAAATGAATGCTTTGTATCAATAAAGGAAAATTAACACACATACTGAGTGGTTCATTATTAGCCAGAGCCAACGGATGCAATAGTCTGGTCCTGAGCTTTAGAGATGACGCAGCAGTATCCAGAGTAAGGTTCAGTCACTGTCACAAGTTCAGCCATCTTACATTAGTCATTAATACTACATACACAGCACGGTGTTGATTCGATTAGCAGATGCAGTCATCCATATTCATTTCCACAGCTGAGTTTTCACTGGAGCAGTTAGAAAAAACCCTGGCAGCATCTTTCCTGGGATTGTAAAACTTTCCAAATTGGCCACACAATCATTACATCATCCATTTTGCTTTAATTATTATTGCTATTAATAATACTCAGCACCATCATTATATTACTTTACTGTCATTTAGCAGAAGCTCTTAACCAGAGCAACGTACATAGGTTACAATTTTACATGTTATCCATTTACACAGCTGAATATTTACTGAGGCAGTTCTGGGTTATGTACCTTGCCCAAGGGTACAGCAGCAGTGCCCCAATGGGAAATTAAACAATCTTTCAATTACAATCCTGCTCCTTACTACTATGCTACACTGCCACCCCGATATAACAATCACAAAAAGAATGAAGGATTATTTAGCAGGAAGTTTGGAGGGTTTTCCAGGCTCTTTGTGAAGTGTTTATTGGCCATTAATGGCCATAACACACCATCACACACTGAGAAATGTAGAAGTCCAGATGAGGGCTGCATTGCAGTAGAATAAATGTTTGTGTTTTTTTTTAATCTGGATGAAAGCTCAGTATCTCTCTTTCTCTGTATGTCAGAGGTTGCTTTACTCAAAGCTCTCGGTTGCATTTTCCCAGGTTTTTAGAAGGGTTTTAGTCATGCCACACTGAACATTCGCAAATGGTGAAAGAACCTGTTTTAAGGATCTCTGATGAGACGTTTTGTTGAAGCAGGAGGCACAAGAGTCGCTCACACCCCAGTTTTGAAGCATCGGCTGATAAGTTGAAACATGAGCCTCTCAAGGCTGCAGGGTGCTGTCCCTATCTCTGACGAGCTTTTGTTCTCAGTGGCTAACGAGGGCTGTGCTGTCAGCCTGCTTTACATTTACAGCACAGAGATAGACAGCAGCTTCAGGAAGTAGTAGCAATCCACTCCGCTGCATGTGATCGGCTGCCCAGGCAGCTTTCCAGGGTTCACCTGTTATTGGCCATACCATGGGAAGAGAGGAACCGAACGCACAGATGATGGACTGTCAAATTCTGACTGAACACACCATGCAACCAAAAACACCAGGTGGCTCTTCTTTCCTTTCCTCCACAGTCACAGCCAGCTAGAAGAGGGAAACCACTGCAGGCTAGGGTCAAGGGCCCCAAATGGCACGACTGAGCTGCTGTATCCTGTGGTAAGGTCTATTACCATTGTCTGGACTGAAATACCCAGGATAGCCTTCTCTCGCCATCTCATAACATGACTGTCCCATTTTATGGTTTTGCTCTGCTCCTCCCATCAGCACCCACTTCTCTGCAGTACACAGTGAGATCTGTAGTGTGAAACACAGCTATCGTACTGTAAGTGTGTTGGAGGATTACATTCGTCTCACTTCAGTGCTTCTGCAAAGCTGCAGAGCCTAACGCAGGATCAGGTATTCCTAAAAGGGAATTACACAAAGGTAAAAGGCATAAAGATGTCAAATTGAGTCAGACAATTGCTGACACTAACTATTTGACCTTGTAAACGCTAAGATTCTTGGCTCGTACTTGTAGCACTATATCTTACGTTGTATTTGTAGCACGTCTTTGTCTTTGCACTTTATTGTCCCAGTGACTGTATTCAATATATGTAACCTCAGATCAGATTAGCTCTGTCTCGCTACACTGACCTTGTGCTCAGCTTCAGCACTAGCTGCATTGTATGACCTGTACACATCTTGCCCTTGTGCCTGTTGTTTGCCCACTAGTTGCACTTTTGTACGTCACTTTGGATAAAAGCGTCTGCTAAATGAATAAATGTAAATGTAAACAGTAGATTAGGTGGCATGAGTCCACTGAGGTGAAATAGGTACATTCACACATAAGGGTCTATCTGTTCAGTTATATGGCCCTTCCACTATCAGCGTTTTACAGCTCATATTCAGTCAGGTCTTCATTTCATGCTGAGCACTTTACAAAGTTCGGCCCCCCTTTTAAGATGTGACTGACAGCACAGAGGTAAAGTGAAGGAGGGTCACTCCTGTCATGAACAGGACTGTGTTTACACTCAGGGGTAACTAGTATTTAAAACATTCTGTCTTACTTCTCGGCTTTGATGTCACTTTTACTAGGATTTTTTTTTCATATTGAATTTGAGAAGTCAGTTCAATAATATTGACATGAATGCAGATTTGAAATGAAATGTCCCACACGTGTGTGTCTTAGGTTTTTGGTTTCTGTTTCAATAGATGACAGAAATTAAATATCAACTCTGACACTCTGACATCTTTCAATCACCAGGGTGCCGAGCTCCAGAAGAAACATGGACATTCAAATTTACCACAGGAGCACGGTAAATGGGACACTGATTCAAATAATGCTGCCCACAGTCTGAAATGGCTGTTTTTCCTATTGTACACTGTGTCCTCAGCTGCAATGCATAGATCAAGTAAAGAGGTCATTTGCCCCTGCCCATGAAATAAAGGCCTTTATATAATATCACGCTCATGAGTGCCTTTGAGATACATTTCCCCTTTTTTAACTTTGCAGTAGCTTTGAAGCTACTTAACTTGAAGGGGTTCAGGTCCGTCTGTCCATATCCATCCAAAATACAGAAATGTAAAGCTAGCTTCTATAAGTTAGATATAAGCTGTATAAGCTGTCTGTAGAATCATCTCTCATCCTTTCCAACTCTGTCACTCTGAAAGGAAGATATGTAGCCTACAGGAGCCATTCAGCCACAGAAAGCTGCTTACTTTGCATAAAGAGTTGATACCATTTAAACTCACTCCACATGTCTAAACTGTCACTGTACTGCCTGTGGACTCCCCCGTAAGGAGCTGACAGAAAGCTAAGCTATTCCCCTGCTACCATGTTGCTGGCTCCGGGCTGCTTCGTTTTGGTCCTCGCCGTGTTCCACAGTGGGATGCGCGCGATGGCGACTGTGGTGGAGGACTTCAACCACGTAGAAAGGTGCAAAGACTCGCTGTACATGGGCACGCCGCCTCGCGGAATCATCGACTTTAAACTGAAAAAGATCTGCCAGCGCTACGCCGACAAGCCCCGTTACGTGACGCTGTACGACCCTCATAAACGCATCCCCGTGTACTCGGCGTACACCTTCAAGAAGACGGAGGGAGACCGTCGTGTGGACTATCCGTGGATGTACGAGCCTCAGGCAAGTCTTGGCGTCTTGATTTTCCACCACGTTCTTCTGCAAGGAATTGGTGAAAACACTGTGTCGCGATTATCACTAGCTGCTGATTACTGCAAATGATTAGTATTAAACAACATTAAGTACTGACCATGTTTTATATATATTTCTCGTTATAATATTAATTAAAACGGCTTTTCGTTTCGGAAAAATGGCAAATCATTATCACTCGTAGTAGTAGTAACAGTAACTGTTTACTGTACTATTCCTGTGACTACTTTTCTGTTTTTTATTACTGTTTTACTGTTACCGTGGCTCTGGAGTGTCTTTTTGCACGTACTGTTGGGACAAGTACATAGAGACAGTGTGTGTTTAATTGGAGAGGTTTACATATATCTTACATTCACAGGTATAGAAGTTACGTTGATTTAATGTACACAAAACATGTCAAACATTAAAATTATTTTCATATAATTCCCAACTATGACTGACTTTATTTTTTAGACACCCTGATCTTTTCCATATTTACTCTATAGACGCATTCTTTCACATACGTAGTTTCATACTCACTGAAGCTGTTATGGTGGAGTCTCGCGCTCAGAGGCGCAGCCTTGCTGGCGACGCGTGTCTAGTACTGTATGGTTATTAGTCTGGCCCCTCGCCACCACTCCTGTACAAGACTTTAAATCACAAAATATCAAGTAATTTAAGGTCTGTGGTGAAATGACATTTAAAACCATGACATGAGACGAAACTGGAGGTGTTTTGTAATAGTCCATAAGTATAGGTTTTGACTAACTGCAGGAGCCTGTCCTCATGTCTGTCTCGCCCGTTGTTTTCCAGCTCGCGGAGACCGATGGGAACGGGAATATGATGCCTTTCCCCCAAGGCTACCTGCATATGAAGTTTGAAGACAGCCAGGCGGTTCTGGACGACTACTCCGACGTCGTTCTTTACGAGCGTGGCCACCTGAACCCCGACCAACACCAGTCCGACCCACACGACCGAGCTGCCACCTACACACTGACCAACGTAGTGCCAGAGATCCGTGAGTTCAACATCGGTCCCTGGCGGGAGCACGAGGAGCGAATCCGCGTCCGCCTCAACAACTTCTGCCGCGGCACTGCCTACATCGTGACCGGTGTGACCACCGCTGGCCACATGATCCGCCGCAACAACCAGGACCGAGTGGGCATCCCAGAGGACGTGTGGAGCGCGTACTGCTGCACAGAATACGACCGCAACGCACCCCACGACGTGCGCGTGCGTTTCCCCTCGCATGCCGCCCTTGCGAAGAATTCTAAGGAGAACAACAAAGTGCAAGAGCTCACGGTCCAGGACCTGGAGAATTACCTGAAGAATAAGATGGACGTGGATCAAAACCTCCAGATCTTCTACGACAACTGCATCTCCCCCTCGCCGCTCCCGCAGTACTTGCACCGCACCATCTGAAACATACCACATGGTGTGCTTACAAACGGTCCACTCGCCTGCTTTACACTTTCGTTTCCCCTGCTTAACAATGTCATACATTTATATTTCAGTGTGTTTTAATAGTTGGCTACCCTCATTCAAACTTATTCTTTTAAATTTTGCCTGGGGATAAAACTATTTTTATAAATCAAACAATTAAAATACTATTAAAATTATTTTTGGTTCGAGTAGATCCCTTGTTAACTATCTTCAGCTAACTTGCACATACTAATCACACTTACTAAACTACTGAGTTAAGTACTGTCACAGATGCTGTGGTCAGCCTGAGTTTGAGAGTGATCTTTGAGGTTGATTGAATTCTGCTGTATCTCCTCTCTGTTTAAACATGCCATATCTCTGTGCCATTACAGCAAGACAGTATGTCTATCTCTACCTGCATAAAAGCCATGTGAGATAATGGCACATTAATGTCTGTATTTCCTCTTCAGGAAAGAGTGTTATCTCTCCAATGCATGTGAAACATATCAGCAATGGTAAGGTCTGAATGGTCCAGGATAAGATGTCTACTCAGTGAATAAAACAGAACCCATGACATCATGGAGATATTATGATGTGCTGTTGTGCTGTGTTTTGTGTTCATTGAAGTTAAAACAGCTGCACACTGACATGATCAGATGAACTGTTACTGGACTGACTGTAGACAGAGTTCAAAGAAAGCGGTGAAAAGCTTCACAAACTATAGACACTTGCTTTTATATAATTATGAGGATTTGAAGTCTTTCTCAATATTATTTCTTATGAGTTATCTCAATAGTTGTGTCATCATCCAGTTGACCCTTTTCAGGAAAAAGATGATGAATATAGAATAATAAAGTACTCTCCTTCTGTGCCCCCCTCTTCTCTCTCTCTCTCTCTCTCTCTCTCTCTCTCTCTCTCTCTCTCTCTCTCTCTCTCTCTCTCTCTCTCTCTCTCATTCTTTCTCTCTCTCTACATAGAATAAATAGGGCATATGTTAGCAAGGCAAAGACTGTTCTATTAAAGCACATGAATATAACACACTTTACATTATATGCTTTTAATGAAAGTTTAATAACCTGAAGTTCAGGAGGATAGGAAATTCTTATATCCACACTTATCTTGCCCCACACCAATCCAAACCATCGAATGATGTATATAATCCATCTTCTAAACCTCTCCTTCCCATTACATCAGCTGTCTGTGTATCCCACCTCCTCCCCTCTCTCCACCTTTTTGCTCCTCTCCTCCTACACTCAGAAGTGGGCAGGATTCAAGGGTCCTCTACCTCGCTTTGACCCTCTCCCTGGTGAGATACAGGGTTCCACTGTCCTCACTTTACGGCCAGGACTGGCCCCTTTTGCACGAGAAGGTTCCGGGGGACTCCAAGTCAAGCCAAAGCACACCCGCTTCCCAGTCATTTAATGCTGTAACTTTTCACAAATAAATTTGTTGCCCTAATGAGATGCACACATTATAGCTACATAACAAACACAAATATGCATGGTTAAAGAGGATACACAGAAGCCAAAGTTGCTCATTGATGCTGGTTCCTTGGTCACCTCTGTAAAGTGTGACATTGTGCATTATCCTCACTATCTGGGTGTGGACCTTTTGGGATTGTTATTTTGATTTGTTATATTTTTGGGAAATGCACATCCCATGTTTCACTGTAATTATCATTATTGTTTGAGGATGAAGGGCAGCTGTGTATCACCTTCTTGACTGTTTATCCCCTGTGGGTTGCTAGGTCTGCCTGTGTCTGCCGGTCTCATCAGCCAGTTAGGTTCACTGAGCTGAGCTTTGACATTGTTTCCCTCAGTGTAATGTTTTTTGCAGTGAATTGATAGCCTGCTATATGGTGATTTTTGTAGCATAAATTTTACCTGTTATCTTGAATCCAGCTCAATACTATACCAAGTCAATTCAGGGTAAGTACTTTGTTAAAGGGTTAGCCATAACGCCAGTCTATTTACAATGATGTGTTCTGTAACAAGCTTCAGCTGTGAGGTAACTCCCCTCCCCATGCACACACACACCCACACTCACACAGACACACTTTATTTGAGCATGGTGATGTTATTATTTAACTAAGACATGTTTTGAGTGGTGGCACGTGCTGTTGTCCAAATGTGACATTTAGAACTCCATCCCCGCACGTTGTCACCAGGAGTGGTAGACAGAGGACAGCCAGCAGGCCCATGGGGCTAATGTGTGACAGACAGGAGATATCTAACAACAGGGGCACTGTCCTCCTTCACAACACATTCCACCAGCTGAAGTCATGGCTCTCTACCTCCCCCTAGTGGTGCTTATGTTTTGCAAGACCATCCCTTTGAACATTCAAAGGCCAAATTATTAAATTATTTTTAACATTAACATTCTGGTTGCATAGTCCAGCAGCAATTAGCATGTGATACTTCTTAAGGGGTACTGCTGAACATTCAGGCACAATATTATGTAACAGACAGAGCTTGAGCAGTTGGCCTGAAGCCATACTTTAGTTTGCTCAGCTGTGAGTCCTGCCTGCCAGTATATCATACCGAAACAACATGTTAAATGATGTCAGTATGTTTGAAAAGGTTTTAGTATTAAACTGATTTCTTTTTTCCTCGACAGCTTGTTTGCACAACATCTCGACTTTGAGTATGAACTGGCGTAACACTGTAAGAATGCATCTGTGTGAATGAACTGCACGGAGTTTAAGGGTTTAAACAGGAAGTCAAAGGTGTACACCAGGAAGTCTAAGGTGTGCAATGGGAGCGCTACTCAGGAAAAAAGTATCTCTGAAGAACAGCGTATTTATTTAATTTATTTTATAAAAAATGTTTCTTGTTTTTGCTGGTGAAATTACCTTAGTAGATTTAGTAGTTGTTGTTGATGTTGTTGTTCACTGGGTCATTATAAATTATGTTTCAAAAAGCCCTCTCCTGCAGGACTCCATGGCAGTGAGAGGGTCAAACTGCTGTTCCTTCCTGGATGAAATAAACAATGTGAAATGTTTCTTTTTATTTTCTTTATTTAACATCCCTGCTGCGCTGTTGCTATTCTTCACCACTTATCAGCAGATGAAGTGGGCCAGTGGGGGGGCGAGTCTATTAAAATCCTAATGCCTGTTAAGGAGCAGCCTAGTATTTATAGACAAGGGTCAGCTTCAAACAATCAGGGCCAGCCAAGGCATACACACACACACACACACACACACACACACACACACACACACACACGCTGATACAGACACACATGGATATACACATACACATGCGCACACACACTGAAATACACATACGCACACACAAATACACACACAGCTGGCTGCAATAACACAAGGGACCTCAGCCACTGGAAATGAAACAGTGCAGTGTGCGGGGCTACCCTCTGCTGCCACTGACATGCCCGTATTGCACACCTGAACAAGGAGCTCGCCAGGCATGCATGAGGTTTGGAAACTTTAATATTTCCTTGCGTACAGAAACACACTTTATACAGGCAAAACTCGCTAGCTCTCCCTCACTCTCTCGGCTCGCTCTGCCCCTTTGTACTCAACTGTCGCGCGTCTTAACAAAATGACCAGGCTAGAGGGCCCCTGTCTTCCTGGAGATGTCACAGGTGCCTGTTTGAGCCTTACTCAAATACATATATCTAAAAGAACAAAAACTATATCAAAATATCACGCAATGAATTTACAGTAACAAGCAAACAAATAACAAAAGAAACAATAAAGGGGGTGTCCTTTTTACTGTGAACAATCTTATAAGTCCTGCACCCGCATTCATACAGTCTTACACATGAGGGGTCCTGCCTTAGCAGCAGAAAGCCCAACATAAAGCAGTGTGACTCAGCCTTATTCAGTCCTTGTTTAGATGCTCTGATCAGCCCAAACTGTGCAGCCAGAGCAGCCACTGTGAAACCGCTCATGGCTGAGACTGTGGAACATCTGAGTGTGAATGACAAAGGCTGTTGCCGTGGGAACCCCCTCCAGATGATTCGCTTGCTTTCCGAGACGTCTGCCGCAGCCCTGAAAACAATGACTTCCATGGGCCCTGGCCCCCCGTCGCCATCCTCCCCGGCCTTTCCTGTCTCGCGTCGCGCCTGCAACCGTGCGACAGTCTGCCCTCTGACCCCACCGCATCTGAACCGCACAGCGAGGGAGCGAGCACCTCCACCTGTGCTGCCAACTCCGTCTCCCTCGATCCCTCTCCCTGTCTTTCTCTCCTTTTCTCTGTCTTATTCTCTATCACTTCCTCATTCACTCCATCCTCTTAACTCTCTCTCCATCCCCCCGGTCTTCATTTCATTTCAAGCCTTCTAACCCAAAAATGGCTCTCCTGCTGACCTCTTGACCCTATCCCGTCCTGCCCCCCAGAGCATGGCCTCAGGCACGTATCCTGCCTCCACACCGGCTCTATTTGGCACACATATAAGCAAACAGCCCCAATCCAAGTAAACAACTCTGCAGCCAGGCTGCCAGAGTCACAGAGATGCATGTTGACTGGGGTGGGTTGGGGGGCACAGTGGAGGTACAGAGAGGCTCAGGGAAATCCAGCAGCTTCTGCAAGATGCGCTGACACCACCAGTTACACCTGCGACCTGAGAAACATGCGGGTGGAGGTGTGTGGGGCAATGGAAACACAGGGCACACAGCGCTTGAGCTCAGCGCAACGTTATGGCTAAGGCTAAGGCTAAGGTTACAGCTACGTTAGGGCCACCAGCAGACTCTGCAGTCTTCTGTACAATCATGTGTGTTTCTTTTCATTCATATAAATCAAAGAATGATTCAGTTTATGTAAAAACATACAGTGCATTTATCAATAACTACCTATGAAACACAACAAGGGGAAGTATTCATATCAAATGATATGGTAGAAAAAAATTAAAATTGTGTTTTCCATATTACATCTCGTATGTAAAATATAATGAATATGAATATGAATCTGAATATGACAGAAAATACAGGTTAAGATTTCAATAAATAAGATAATTTTTTCAAGGGGAACGAGGACAATCAAATCACGTGAATAAAATTCAAACTGGAAGGACGTCATGAAATATTAATAACCTCCAGTTACTTTTTGTTTCAATAATGAATAAATCAGGCAATCAATCAATCAATTCATCAAACTGTCAATCAATCAAAATTGATCCCTCAAAATGCTTTATTACAATTGCATTACCACAGAATGATGGATAGGCTGTGCTTTTCAGAGAAAAAAAAACAAAGCCAACTGAGAAAAAATTCCCCAAGGAAACCTGACTAGTCAACCAAACCTGACTAGGTACTTTTTATATATATTTAACTAATTGTTCTTAATAGATTGTTATTGTTGTTGTTGTTGCTGTTAAAGGTTCATTTATTGTTAACCTCAGCTTCAACAAATTTAATCAACTAATCTTACAAGCTATGAAATAATTTTAAAAATTGTTTGTTGCCTTGTTAACTATTATGACATGAGGTTGGGAACACAATCATGGCGGAATATCTTGGACACCCAAATATTTATTTTGAATGAATGTCACATTGATAAAGTGCTCATGAAATTCATTCTTTCCTAAGGAAAAACGGGATTGTGGACCATCTGAATTTACTACAACAAAGACAAACTACATAATAGCATTCTTATGTCAGCCATGGAAAAGTTTATGTGTGTGTGTGTGTGTGTGTGTGTGTGTGTGTGTGTGTGTGTGTGTGTGTGTGTGTGTGTGTGTGTGTGTGTGTGTGTACCACATATCCTACACAGAACAGACATATATGTGCTCACATGCATGCATGCATGTCCCACATGTACACATTAAGTGTTCAGTAAGTGTTCAATTGGCATGTGTGCATGTGTCAGTCAAGCATGTTGTGATCTCATTCATTTTGCTACGGTCACAGCTGAAGCATCAGAGCTTTAGTTACATCCACAAAACTACTCACACAAAAGCTATTCTGATAATGCTACTGGTAAAAGGACTATATCAAATAAAATGTGATTGATTGGTGGGCAGGCTGACAGACTGGAGGATTGATTCGTTGATGGATATATTCATTGATTGATAGATTTTTGATTGACCAATGGATAGATTTATTGATTGATTGATTCATTCATTCATTCATTCATACATTGATTAAGATACTGGTCCAGTGTTTCTGCACTGTCAGATGAAGCTGTGGCAGGTGATATCACAGCCAATGACCCATGTGCTGAATAACTTGGGGAGACGTTATTTTGGTCCCTGGCTGGAAAGCACTGTCGAAGTGTAATCAGCAGATATGGTTAGCTCGCTGGTCTGTAGCTATGGAAACCATTTGTGCTCTTGTCCCAAAGGTAGGGAGTGACGTCACCTTCTGTCACAGACTCTCACACCCTCTCCTACCTTACTCAGCTGATACCCTAACAGCCTGCTCTACACGGGTCTTTATTTGGAAGCTCTGCTCTGCACACCTGGCTGTCAGTAATGTATTTCATAATGTTTCATTTAGGAAGAAGAGCACATTGAAGAAATCACACCTTAAGGCAATGTGTTGGACAAACTATGTGACTATTTCCCATGTCCTTCTAAGGCCCTGCAAAATGTTGTGATTTTGAGGAAGAGTCTGTGATTGTCTTATTATTTTTATACATTTTTATGCAAATACATTGGAATGCAGTTGCCACAAATAGTTAATAAACCAATAGTTAAAAATAGTCAAAAATTAGTTAAGAATCGAATATTTCATAATGATGGTTTGCCATGAGAGTGGGATTTCACTTCTTACAATTTTTTGTAAATCACTGCCTACTGCAATGATAAAAAAAAAAAATCCTTTCAGAAATGTTTAACTTTTAGGATTATAACACTGGAGGCTGTCATCTAGATGAGTAAATATATGTCATTCGAACTGGTGCGTCAAGACTGGCAGAGGCGCTAGTTCTAGCATCCTCAACACAAGGGAATTCCCCGACGTGGCGAACGTGCGGATTCTTTTTTCCACGCGCCCCTCTGAGTGCCTGGGCTTCCTTGAGGAAAGACCCCCTTCCGCTCTGCGCGACTCCCAAACTTACTGTCTTGCCAGACACACACACACACACACACACACACACACACACACACACACACACACACACACACACACACACATACGCTCGCTTCTTCCACACTGTCTTCCAGATGAAGACGTGCTTGTGGACCTGACATCTTGCGCTGGTCAAAAAGCAATTGGGGCAAGTGTAAAAATATTAACCTTGGGGGACTTCTCTGTGGTTCTCAGCTTTGTTGTATGAGCGACATATTAACCTATCCATCACATCCATTCATACATACGTACCTGTTTTCAGATGGAGCATTTTTCATTTTTGGTGCCATTGTTTTTAGTTTTGTCGTTTTTCAATGAAAATAAAGTCACCCAATGGGAAAAATACTAATGATTCATTCACCAGTACAAGAAGAAAGGAAGACACTTTTTAGTGTTAAGAAGTTTTTTTAGGCTACGCCGTTAGTGGAACTATCGTTATTTTTGACAAAGTCTGCCGAAAGGAGTCTCTTTACAGGTAACTCTAGGAAACTCTTTAGGGAAACATAAGAAGACAATGACATTATATTATCATAAGCATCGATAACAGACGGATCGCATAACTGTAAACTAACGGTGACCCACAGACGCTTGGACTGCAATAAATGCGCAACAGACGACCATGGGCGACAGTACGCGAATCCTATGAAGGACTATGCAGATTCGTATAAGCGGTGAGTACCGTGCAATAGTTCCGACGTTTTCATCCGATCAAAACTCTCACATCAATGTTTGAGGTCATTGATTCTCCCCAAGGACGACTTCAGTCAGGGGTTCTCTGCTCTCGCTGTTCTAGAGTCAGTGATTCAGTCCCTGCTTATCAAGTTCAACACGCTTTCGCTGCGGGCGCTGGAGGAAACTATGCCAATAACAGGGGGTTGCCAGAACCGCTAAAGCTAGAAGCAGATATATCGCCCTGATACGACTGGCCTTTCAAACTCACGCGGCAATCTGCTTTGCTTCAGCGTGTGAGAGGACCACAGGGGCGCGTGCCGCGGAAGATCCGTCTGGGCGCTAAAAAAAAGTCCCTTTATAGCGACCTGCCAGGCGGTTTACGGGGAATATTTTTGTCATTATCATTTTACATAGGGGGTTAAAAATGCAGTGCCACTTCGCGGATGTTTCCTCGGTCAGGTCAGTTTTCTTTTTGTGCAATTCAGGTATTATGACTGAAGTGTGCTTCATTAACATTCATGGAATGCACCTATAGTGTTTATGTATGAAATAGCATTACTTTACTTGCAGTATGCGCACTAGATACCGATGCCGGGTGGGTGAGCGAACGAGCAGAGAAGTGTGTCACTACATTGAATTTTGTATTTAGCGTAACTGTGCTCAGCTCATGGCCAGCGCATTCTAAAGATGACATGCTTGTAATGAAATCGCTTGAACTCCTTTTGACGAGGTGTGTCAAGTGTTTCTACGAGAAATGCCAGTACAAGTGAGTACAAGAATTTTTTCGGGCTACGTTCTCAAAATTTCGCATGGTCAATCTTGGCTTTACATGCACCGTGCCAACGCCGCACCAGTGGCTGCAGCTCCATGGACATCATTTGTCAAAATTATAAAAGCATTGAGACATAGTTGTCGTCTCAGATAACAACCAGTTAGGTTATGTAGAACAATCCAGAATGATAAAATTACAGGTAAGGGTCTACTCATTGACCGTGAAGTGTCCAAGGAATGGAAGCAAAGGCACGCGAAGCAGACATTAATCCAAACGGTACTCACTGAAACATTCTGCGCACAAACTCATCGTCACATTTCAATATGTGTAACTGCGTTTTATCGACCTGTTTTTTTCTGACGTCAAATCTTTGAAAGAGATTTGGTATTCGCTGTCTTATTTGCTATGTTAAAACCCTTCCATCAACTGCATGATTTGTTTAAGTAGGATTTTGTCTAGTGGCTATCCATATCCCATTGTGCTTTTTCAATGGGGTTTGCGGAATGGTTCGTTTGATTTATCGGACAGCAGCAACCTGTTAACGGCAATATCCAATTCTTAGAGTGTGACCGTGCAGTTCTACACAATCTGTGGGCCACGTGCATGCCTAGCTTGGTGCAGGTGAGTGGCCCTAAAGTCCAAAAACGTGCACTCCACTCTGACTGGCATGGGGTCAAGCTTCATTTTATTGGCAACAGTGATTTAGTTGCATATTCACAGAACAGAAGAGATGAGAAGCAGAATCATAACTATTGTAGGGGGTCAAAACAGGCTCAATGCGCAGAGAAAATACCCCCTAAGCACCCCCATAGCGCCTGCCCTGGGTCAGAATGTCAACATATCCAACCAAACAGGGTTATCCAGGTGTCTGTCAACAGAATTAGGATCAGACTGTCAGGGTGAGTCTGTGTGTCAAGTAGTCTGGATATATGTCAGCCAGTCATTCAAAGGTTGTGGAGAGTTTCCATGGCAACCTGTCAGTGAATCACCAGCATGTGTGGAAGAACATCAGTTGTTGCATCTCTCTGTCTGTCTGTATGTATGTCTGTCCTGCAGTGTGTTTGGGCACTGACGGGGCACCTGCAGATGCGTATTTGGACACTGAGAGGATATCTTGGGTGTATGCATGTTTGGAGACTGAGTGGACAGCTGCAGGTGTATGCGTGTTTGGACACACTGAGTGGGCAGGTGGTGTTTTATCTCTGATTAACTTGCCCTGGACCATGGCTTTGTCACTGGGAAACCAGTCTGAGAAAGGAGGGGAAAGCCTTGGGTATACTCTGCTCCTGTGTTGATCCAGGACCAACTAATCCTACCGCGTTTTAAACTCCATTAATTTGACTGAAATGAGCTGATACTGATCAAGGGTCAGTGCATGGGGGCAGACCCTACAGTAGCTACCCAAAGTCTGACCTGTCTGATATCTGTGCAGTTCCCAAGGCCCCAGCAATAGGAAGTGATGTCACTAGTGGATTGCCAGCCATGGGCAGATTGTGTTCTGATCCTCGTTCTTTGTGGTGTTTGCTGCGTGAAGAGGTGATACAGCGGAACAGTGGGCTGCGTGTTTCACATCTGATCTGAACTGATACTGTCAGGACAGTCTGTGATTTTATCACACACTGGTGTTTTTATATAAACCACGGGATGCAGCTCCCTGCCCAGGGGATGGGCCAGTGCACAGACAAGGACACCAAAGGTGAAAAGGAAAAAAGTTTGGCAGATTGTCACTGCCAGGGTACAGCCAACCTGGAGCTGGCGTGGGTCTTGCGCTCCAGATTTACTGCAGAGAGTCACTGCTGTACACTGGGCTCCCTCTCTCTCCCTGCCTCTTCTGTTACACAACACAGAGCAGTGCTACAGTCAAGTGGCCATCTCATTAAAAGGCTCAGAGTGCTAGCAGTGTGGTGTAGGCGTAAGGATGAGGTTTAGTAAACCTAAGGTTGCTGGTTTGATTCCCAGGTGGTGTGCTGCTGTTGTACCCTGGTGTTTGTCCTGCGCTTTACTCAGATTGCTTCAATAAGGTGTGTAAATGGATGACATGTAAATTGTTGTGTTGGTCTGTGTTGCGGTGTCGCTTTATTTTGCTTTCTGTGTTACGGGGTGTCCGCATTGCGGATAGCGTCTGCAGCCACCATCTGTGTCTCAGCAGTCCTCTCCGTCTTCCCCCACAGGACTTGTATCTGTTCTGCTAATGGTGCTGCAGTGGTCTGGACCAGGCCTGGCCTCCCCTCTCCGGCCCATCTGTGACCCACGGGTCCTGGACCGCTTCATCAAGGAGGCCCGCGACGTGGAGTCTGCTGTGGTGAGTGCGTGGGGCTGCGAGTCTCTTGATGTCTTTACTGTATGTGTTGGCTGGCCTGTCACATTTGAATGTTTTAATGACTGTTATTTGTTTGTAAAAGAATATGCAATCTTGCCTGGCTGTAATGCGTGTACAGTGTACCCACATATAGAACAGTAACTGACTGCTAGACGCAACGTCAGTACTCAGTTGTGTACGTGTGTGCCTGTCTGTCTTTCTGTGTAGCTGTCTGCATGTCTTACTGATAAGCGCTTCTCCTTCTCTGTTTCTCTCCCCTCTCCCTCATTCTCTTTCTCTTTCTTCTCCTTTTTCCCTCTCTTTTTTTCTCTCTCACTAGCGGAGTTGTAAGGAAGGTTGTGGCATGGTGGAGTCTCTCACAGTCCCTCTAACCAGTGTTGACTTTTCTCTCTGGGAGAAGACAGAGGTGAGCTCAGCTCTGCATTTCACCCCCCTAAAATAACTGTGTGCTGGGTAACACAGGGGGCTCCCTGCAGAGCCCCTGTGCTGGCTGAGGTGGTGCTGATGCAAGTGTATGTGAGGGTACCCACAGTTAACACAGTGTCCCTGATGTTCCTGCTTCCTGCTCATTCAACTTGAATGGATACACTTATGTTCTGTTGTGCTGGAAGTCACTCTGGATAAGAGCATCTGCTAAATGAATATAATGTAATGTAATGTAATGATGTGTGATGCCGGCAATGTTCTGCAGGTGGGGGAGCGCTCACGGGAGGTGCAGGCGGGTCTGTGGCTGCTGGCTCAGGCCTTACGCAGGGCCCGGGCCTCCCTCTCCGATGCAGCACTCTGCGGCCTCATCGACACCTGCATCAGTAATATCCACAGCATTGGACAGGTGATCCGCAGCCTCAGCATGGAGGTAAGCCAAGGGGGGTGCAAATGGCACAGGCCATCAGAGGTCACCAAAAAAAAAGAACAGCAGATGACAGACACCTCCCAGCCATGTCAATAAATATATATATATATATATGTGTGTGTGTGTGTGTGTGTGTATACATATATATGCATATTTATATGCGTATATATACATATGAGGTAATGGGTATGATTCAGCTTTTTAGCTTGTTAGCCATGATCATCGGTAATCCTCCATGTGGCTTGGCTGGCTGGGTGCCAGTTGTTTAGCTGGACTCGTTGTAATTGTACACAGAAGCCAGCATGCACACTATGTTCCATATGATGACTTTCCTGCAAATAAACACTGAAATATCCAGGCTATCACAGATGTTATCTCATCTTCCGTTTGTGTCTCTGGACCCTGCATGCTTGCTGAAACTGAAGGGGTATTCTGAGGTAGCATGAGCAGGCGTCATGTGTCTACTGTTTGCAAACTTTGAACTGAGTCTGAAAATGCAATGGGAGTAAAACTATCACCAACTTCACAGAACTCTCTGAAATTAACGACTTCCGTTCTAATCCTGGTGATTAGAAATCATTTATTTGAGGAAAATGATAGAAGTTTAATTCTTTCATTTGATTTATTACAAGCTCTTTGCAGGGATACATTCTTGGAGTTCACCATGGTGTAGTACTTAAGCAATCTCCTATGTGCCACTGCATGGTTACGTGTACATGTACCTGTGCTACTTTATTGGCCATGGCACGCAATATAATAAAATATTTAATTGAATTAAATATAATATTTAATTAATGATAATACTGTCTCTCTGAATTATTCTGGGTCACAATGGCACATACACTACAGTAACAGCAGTGACACTGAGTCCTCCATGCAGCCTCAGCTGCCATGTTAAAGAGATTCTGGATGTTCAGTGGCAAGTAGGTAGCATGAGGGAAGATGTCACATTCCTACCTGAACATTCTTATGTGAAAGGAAGTTGTTATCCCTGCAGGCTGAGCTCTATGGCAGGGATTCAATCCCAGTCATTCCATCAGCTAAAAATGTCCAGGAACCCACAGCAGTGAAACTTATTGGCTACATTCTGCTGGGAATAGTGGAGGGTATGTCAGCAGGGTTTGCTCACCTCGCCGCTCTCAGACACCCTTTAGTTTGTCAGATGCCTGCGAGATGCTCAGATAATGTCAGCAGGGTTATCCTCCAACGAGGTCCCACTCTGCTGTGTGACTCGTAGTGTGGAGAACAGCCATTGGCTGCGTGAGAGCATGTGGGGATGACCGCATTCGTCTGGCCTCAGCGTTCCTGTGCGAGTGCAGAGATTGTCGCAGTGAGAGGAGCCTGCTACAGTGTGGGACTGGTGCTTCCAAAAAAACAGGTTCCAGAGGGAGAAAGTGTAAAAAACGTCACCGTCTGCACCCACTGCAGCACCCGTGCAGCTTAACCACAGCATCACCCTTGGGGTCAGGAAGTTCCCAGCGCTGCTCTGTGTTTCAGGTCAGCGGTGACTTACTGTGTCATCACTGCCCCACATTCTTAGATGTCTGCAGTGATACATGCTCTGCGTCTGCTGAGAAGGTAAAGGCCATTGACAGGCGCTGACTTTCTTGGAAAGGGGGTTAAGCACACATTTGTAGGCCATTGTTGAGCAAACTGTGCAGGGTTAGGTTACTTATTAACGTCTGATCATTTTTTTATGCTGCCTTTACTCTTCGGGTGTTTTTTTCTGTTTGTCTGCTGCCGGCGGCGTTTTTCCCAGAAGCTGGTGCTTTTCAGGGCCACAGAGCTGTGTGCCAGAGGGACTGGATAGAGTGGCTGCTGTTACAAACATTAAACTCACTCATGTTCTAACGGTCACCCCCTTGTCCTCCTTTCACCCCCATTCCAGCAGAACATACCCCCCCCTACGGCTACTGGTGCCAGTGGAACCCAGACATGGCAGGTGACTTCACTGGCAGAACTGTTCCGCATCCACACCAACTTCCTCCGTGGAAAAGTGCGCCTCCTGCTGTCTGACGCTCCAGCCTGCCAGAGCAGCTGATTACCACTCCCCTGAGCTGAGTAGATCTCCTCCTTGGGGAAGATCTGATTGGAGCTCCATTAAGCAGGAGCCAGCTGATTGGAGCTTCTCAGAGAAGGGGGCGGGATGTGGCCCCATTTACTTCAGAGTGATTAACTCCTGCGTGGACATTGAAAGAAGGACAGGATGGCGGCTGATTAGTTGAAATGCAGGAAGGCAGGACACTGGATGGGGTTGACTGTGCTCACCTGCTTCATCTCACCTGTGGTACCTGCAAATGGAGCCCCTCACACCTGCATGGGCACTTCCTGGAAGGCTACTGTTGTTCTTTCACTTCATTTATACATTTGTCTTGAAATGGCTTTTTTACGTGTTTTGTGTAGATACATATATTTTTACATGAATATATGATGGTGCCTCAAATAAAGGCCCACATCAAGCTAAAGAGCTATGCACTGAGGAGCAGGTGTCACAGAAACAGAAAGTACATTCAAGCCTGCATGGCTTTATGATTCTTTTTTGGGTTGCAACCCATAGCTTTAAAACCTCTGCTTAAAAGACAGTGGTGTGACTATTTATCAGCAGTGTGAAGTGTTAGTGACATCACAGTTTTTGTCTACAGTGTAAAGGTTCAATGACATCACTGTGAGATCAAAGCAGACAAACCTGAGAACCAAAAGCTCCAATGATGTTACTCTATTATCTGTGTGTTTGGCTCAAACAGTGCCCTCTACAGAGAGTTCCAATAGCAGGAAAAATGTAAGCTGGTTTCTCGAAGAGCTTCACTCTTGCTCTCTGTACGTTTTTAATTTCTTCTTTCACATTGAATGTGAAAGCAAGCAAATATTTATGGAAATTTGTACAGTGTTTTGCCTGTTCCTTTAGTTGATTAATCCTTTTACTACAGCTTTTTGATATTTAAATACATAACATTATTATGCCATAAAAAGGAGCAATGAAAGCATGTCATGGGGATATTTCATCATTTTGACTTACTTTTTTCAGGTTGAAAGTAATGATAGATTTAAAGGTAATGTTGCAGCCTCCCCTGTTTCCAGCTCACCAGCCACCACTGCTTTTTTCATACTTTCTCCTTTTATGGTTGCCCAGCTAAAAGCTGCCAAACGCTGCTGATTTCTCTAGGGCCATATATTTCACTGAGCGGTACTCACCCAGCAACACAACAAGGATTCAAACTCAAAACCCTGTAGTTATGTGAGTCTGGTACTGCTACACAATAGGTTTTCATCTCCCTCATCTTCACCTCAGCCAGGTTTCCACCAGCTTCTCCATGCCCCCTGTGAAACACAATCATCTACCTGTCTACATCCCAAACTACACCTATCTGCCTGCCTCTCAGCACCCTCCAAGTTGCTTGGATGATGTCACTGGAGTAGTGTCCAATCAGCATCCGCTTCACAGTGGTGCACTGTGGGACTTGTAGCATGAATAACAGGCATGTTAGAGTGCTTAGATCTAAGGATTGCGTTCATCTTGCTGTCGCAGTGGGAGAATATTAAGTTGTACCACTGGCTATTGCCAAAGTTGGGTGAAAAAGTGCAAAAAAAAAAAAACCCTTTCATGAAACATAACATTCTTTTGGATCAATTTTATTTACAACAACCTTGAATTGGCACAACCACAATGAAGCACAATATTTACAAATATACATACTTACAACAAAATACAGATAACATCACTTCAGTTCCTACAATGGTACTGAAGCTCCACACAATACGTATACATTCACCTTGTCTGTTCACAGGTACAAAACATGCCTAACAAAAACTTTCATACAGTAGGGCTTCCACAGGAAATGCAATTTCAAAATCTCCTACGGAAATTCCTCCAATATGAACACAGAAGAATCATTATCGACAAACTTTGCTAACAAGAAGAACTGACACTCTGCACTCAGCAACAGACACCCACAGCTAGCTGGTGCTGGCACTGAATGAAAAGTGAGGCTTCATCAACCCCAGGTGGTGCTACTGCATGCTGTCAATCACTAACTTGTGTGAGCAAATCAAAGCATTTACTTCTCCACAACAAAACACTATGACTGGCTTAAGTCAAGGAGTCACTGGTGACACAACATGGCTCTGTCTATTTTGGGGTTCAAGAAGTGTCACTCCCCATCACCATGTTCCAGGAGTACACCATGAGTTTGCAGTGGAATATTAAGTACAAGTCAAGTAACACCGTGAGGCAACTTTAAATTAAAGAACAAGTAACGCACACCCAAAACGGAGACAAATTTAATCCACGAACTACAATGGGACTGTTCTTATTTCAAACACTTTACAACTTCAAGGATGGGTTTGTAGAATCTGTGTGTGATGCACTTTCTAGCGGAGCTGAAGCCTCTCAGCTCTCAGTCAATGTGTAATGCATCTTGGTCAGGGTGTGGTCTCTCTTGAACAGGTGGGCATGGCAGAGCCACCGTCAGATGTGGTCATGGTCACTGGGGATCAGGGTAGAACACCTTGATGTGAATGGCCGAGTTGTTACGGGTGCGGGTCACTGGCTCCGCCCCTCCGAGCCCTGCCTCATCGTCTTCAGGCTCCAGGTCATCCACGAGCTCCACAGTGGAAGTGTTGGCAGCGAGCTGCAGCGCCCCCTGGCTGCAGGCCTGCAGCTGCAGGGCAATGTTGATGGCGCGGTTGATGGCCAGGCCCAGGCCGTGCACACAGATCTCCCGCTGCCCGCCGCTGTCCAGCAGTTTCTGGCACCGCGCCAGCTGTGCGCGGAAGTCTGTCTTCATGTTGACGTAAACGTCATTGCGCCGCTTTGGCAGTTTCCTGGGCAACCGCTTGCGGAGGGTGAACTCAACAGGGTCCATCTCACTGGCCACACCCTCGGTGACGGTGGCCTGCAGAGTCAGGCTCTTGGGGGCTGGACTGCACTGCTCTGTCATTTCAGAGACTGGTATAAGGGGAAAGAGTTACTCCAACCAATAAAACAATCAAGCTTTAGCAGATACAAACACACTTCACAAAAACACTTACTCCTGCACTTTACAGGCACAGAATCAGCATGCACACTCAGGTATATACACATACACATGATACACAGATATGATGTTAGATATGACAATAAAAGAGGTTGAAAGTTCCCTTTGACAAAGACTTAGAAGGCCCTGTCAGACCAAGCAAAGGGCAACCGTGGAGTATAAAATTTTAAGACAGGAAAAACATTGAGGGATGTCTGACTTTGTGGGGGGATCCATTATAGACACTGAACAATAACTATAAAGCAAACATCTACATTTCTAATTATGTTGCATAAAACACAATTTTATCGCAGTTTTCTGTAGTTTGCGGCAAGCTAGTGACTACCGCACAGAATGGGATTTAACAAAAAATCTTACGTTCTCGAGATATCAGTTGTGAATGTAGCTATTCTACATAGGTAAACTACTCAAAATGTCAATGCAGTGGGTGTAGCCGGTTATATCAATATTAGTCGAGTGACAGCTCTGTGGGACCTGGCCATCACACAACTGTAGCCTCCATTTCCGACCCAGCGACCCAGCTAGCCATCTGGTGGGACAAATGTGTTGTTCGGCATTTATATGCAAACATTCACCACCTACCTTGTTTAAAAGCAAAAATCTGAAGCTGTATAAGCGACGGTAGAAGTTATCAGGCCACACGATTCGTAGAGGTTCGTTTCGTTTCATACAGTCGAGGAGCATTCATTCGCAACGGCGCATGGACAACCGGAAGCATATGAGACGTTGTAAGTTCATTCTCCCGGAAGCACTCACAAGGACTCTATTTAAAGCGTCCATGAACTTGTAAAGCTATATTACATGCGTCGGTGACTTGCAGAACTTTGAATTGCACGCGCATTTAAATAATCATATGAGCTATGTACTGATTTAAAAGCACGTGCTTAATTAGTTACATCCATTGTTCATTAACTTGAATATACTACTCCCAAAAACCCCTAGAATAACACTAGTGACACGGCTACCAAGCATTCAGTCATTCGATCGCAGTACAGTTTGTCTTTCCAAATCCGTTGGTGCTGCATGCTTGCATAAAATAAAAGAATGGAGTTGACGCAGTATGGAAAGACTTGATGTCACATGATAAGGGTCGGGTTGCCCCCAAAATGGGAGAATGCCTGTCCGGTCAGGCTCCCATGTCACATGGTCCGAATAGGACGGCCATCTTCCTAATACACAAACAAGAGGAGCGAGCAAGCAGACATAAACACACACCGCGACCGCTGGAGAGGGGAAAAATAATTAATTTAAAAAAACCCAACGACTAGATAGAATATTAGCTACCAATAAATATTCACTGGAGAACGACATTACTCAAACAGAGGGAAGATACGAACATATAGCTATTCAAAAGAGAGCGTTGTATGTAATACCACGACTGAAAAAAACAGCTAACGATTGCAGAAAAAAGGTAAGTGCCAAATGCACTCGTTGCAGAATGGTTTGTGCTAAATCAGTTTAGCTCGCTAGCTAAAGGCAGCTAACTGAAAAGGCCGTTGCATGCGTATTGCAGGAAAATGCTGCTAGCATTAAATAATGATATTTAAATGTGTGTAGCAGCTGGGGTGCGGTCGCAGGGCTTATGGTGACAGTGCCGTGGCTCCATGCGGCTTCGCGATATTTATGTTTGTTTTGAAATGGCCGTAGAAGGCCTAACTAAGCCTCGGCGTTGCGTTGCGTGGCCAGCCGCTGTTGAGGAAGGGGGCGGGGTGGGGGGTATCCACGCTTATACTCCGCCCCTTTGACGATATGTCCAGTGCCATTAGTTACACTTCTTGAGGCCCGTAGCTAGCTAAAGTGGGTAGAAGCAAACAAGTGAGGTAGGTTATCGTTACTATTGTATCGTGCAAATCACTCGATGAAGCAATCAAACTATCACTATCGTTACACATTTCTGCAACGTTATGGCTAATTAGATAGCTAATAGCTTGGTAACTAGATCGTATTTTAATAGATTAAATGCAACATTAGCGCGTGAATGCAATGTTGCAAAAGTAGTAGTTAGCTAGCTACTTATGGTTCGACGAGATCATGCATTGTCACTGACCTGGCCCTGACAAAGTTATCCCGCTACAGCTAACGTTTGTGACTAACGTTATGAAAATTAGCTAGTTTGCTAACTGACTAGACACATGACGTCCCTCTGCGCCTGTATTCCAAGCACCGTCCATGCATTTCTCTGTAAAATATAACTAAATAGCCAACAGTAGCGCTGGAATGTAATTGGCTATGACAGGCTTGCAAGAATAGCTAGCTACTTGCTAGCTCGTTAGCTAGCGTGTTACCTATCCCTACTGTAGCCATTGAAGCTCATTTGAATTCAGAAGACGCACGTTTTAATAGTCAATTCTGTCTGTAGTGGGAGATTAACAGAAAGTTTGCTAACGTTACCTACTTTGTGAGTACTACCAGACGGTGCCGTAAAAATGTTTCAGATCGGAGATTTAAGGTTGTGCCTGCACCAACAGCATGCTGACACAGTTCGGATCGTGGAACGTGGATGGTGGTGGACTATTTGTGGAGCTGAAATAATAAACTCCCAGATTAAAGTGGTTTTAAAGTGATTTTGTGTCAGCACCAGTCATGCTTTTGGGAAGCACGTATTTGCCACCCTTAACCTAACTCCAGAGGCAATATTTGTCCGATCAGGGGCGCTTTGCAATTTCCCCACACCACATTTCACTTAGCATGTTTTTCCAACCCTGAACCTTGCCCTGTCGACGAATTTCTCGCTTATAGAAGAGTAAAATGGTTTGTAAGCCATATACCATTTGTTCAGTGTATAGTGAAAGTAGAGACCAGCTAAGGATATGTGCCGTATTTCTGATGGAACCCGTAGGAAACGCAGTTTGGAAGGCCCGTCTGTGTAGTTTTAGGCCACCGCGTCCTGTCCCGGGCGGATCGGGTTGTGCTATTGCTGCGTTATAATAGTAGGTCCAGAAGAGTACAGTTCTGATGAGTCGGATAAATTCGATACTAGACCGTCTTTCACGTTACATGGGTCTTGGCATCTCCCTGAGGGCTCACGCGGGCATCTTCATAGCTTCCAGATTGTCGATGTAAAAATGAGTATTATAATGCACAGAAAACTAACGCGGGTTTATTAGCATGTCTTTGTTTGCCGGTGTTATTTGCCATTTTTGTCATTTTTCGTCAGCCTACCTGCATGCTCGTATATGTATTTGTAAAGTTTGCAGTGAATGTTTTCACATGTTTAGATGTACAACTTGCTTAGTTAATAATGAGGGATTTGAGTCGTGCTTTGTGGAGACGTCAGTGCAAGCCCAGCTTAAGGGAAAACCTGTTTGTTTTACTTGAGGAATGTTTTGTGACACGGACGGGAGGGGCGGGGGGGATCAGAAAAGGTCAAGAACTGCTGTTTTAGACAAACTGAAAAGATGAGTAGTTTTCATGCAGCTGGCGTGGTGACATATTTGAATGACATTGTGCAGTTGTGGTATATGTTGTGTATTTGTAAGCGCACAGCAGTGTGACTTTGTTTTACAGAAGAGGTCAAGTCAATGTGCTGTCTCTATTTTATGCTGTTGCGTTTCATTTGTTGACCACTTTCTTTTAAGTACATGACCTAGGATTTGACTTTTACTGAATGAAATGAAGAACAAATGTTGGCTGAATCAGACAGTTACGTCCATATGAACATTTACCAGATTGATTCTAAAATATACATATGTATGAGTAGTGTTGTCTTAAAAACATTTTTTGGCGGTGGCGTTCAAAAATCCAGGAGAAGAGCTGATCGTAGGGTGATCTTTTAAAAAATCGGTAAGTGAATCTTCTTGCCCATGGCCCATGCAAAGAGAAGACTGCTGATGACTTCACAGGAAGTTATCCAGCATAGCTGTTGGTGTCTTGAAGGATCAGCTAGCTGGATCAAGCACCCGTTTGATCAGAGGAAAAGCTCTGGCTGGTGGGAGTGTCAGCTTGTGTCATCAGCAGGAGGAGTAGTATGAGGTTCTAGGCTCACACACAGAGTTTTTTCCCATGATGCCCCTGTATGGCTAACTCCTATTGGATAGGAAGGCGTGTGGTGTCTGACCCATCCCTTGGCTGCGAGGGATGGATGAATGAGGCATGTGATCATCTTAATGGGCAGAGCCACCACTTTCTGCTGGCAGCTGACTGATATGAACTAATCATAACACTTGGCTCTCCTCAGCCAAATGGACTGATTGGGTGAAATCACTCAGTTGTTGAAAGTTCGTGGAAGGAAAGTGCTAACACTCTCACAACAAATTATTGTTACTAATGACTGAGAACCATTAACCGCACTGCTTTGGAGACATTCATCTGAGTCAATGAACACCATACTGATTCGCAGCCGCTGTGGGGGACACTCAAACATGGATACGTTTGAAACAGTGGCTGGCAACGGGGGGTGGGGGAGTCGCTGGGGAAGTCGGTAAACTCGATTCATGCTGCAGCAGCTTCTAGAACATTCCATCTGCTTTTCATCAGCGTGCTGCCAGTGTTTTCAGTGGCGGCCACGGCCGGTGCTGGCTTCAGGCTCCAGCAGGACTACGCTCAATTGTGCTCTACAGCCAGAAAGTGCATACGTGCTTGCCTTAAAGGTAACCAATAAAACTGCTGAATTTGTAGGCCTTGTGCATACCTGATGACTCGTCACTGGAAAGTAGTGAGATTAGCCAATTGTGGAACTCCTAAAAATGTCTGCGAGGCCAAGGAAAGGTCCTTTCATTCGGCATGTTAGCATATCACAGTTCACCCTGCTGTAACATACTGGGGTGTGATGCCACAGCTGTTGTGATTTTTGTCACACGAGGATGTGTCTTTTAGTTGCTGATTCCAGTTTTTTTCAGGTGTCTGTTTGCCAGGTTTGTGATTTAACCTGAGTGTTGCTTGCAAGGTCATTAGCATCACTGAACATCCTCACCTCCGCCTGTGTATTGAGTGTAATAGTCACTTAGTGAACTCCTCAAAAATCTTACATCATTCAGATAAAAACCCCCAGTAATCCAAAAGGTAGATACGGCCAACAGAAACATAAGTCTTTGAACTTCAAAAAATCCATGAAATATTAAGATGGTTGTAGCAAAAAGGCATGTGCTTTGCAGCCGTGATGGGGAACAGGGGCGCCTGTGGTGTTGTACCAAGTTGACAGCTTCACACCGCCTGGCTGTTGGTGTTTCTGCACGAGAGTCACTTTAACCCGGAAAGTTAGTCTGTACTGTAAAGCTTCATAATCTATGCCAATGTGCATATTACACCGCAATGCCATAATTAGTGGGTATTTGCATATTGTCTTATGAATTGAACGCGTGTTGCAGGACAGGCAAAGTGTTTTTGCACATCTGTGCACGGTGGGGTTTGATTGTGTCCACATCAAGGTGAGGTTGGATAAAGACGTGGTGCGTTGGCTGTGCAGGGCCCGTGTGTGAGAGCCAGAATAAAGATGCCGCAGAGGAAAGCATTTAGACAGTAGTACGTGAGAAGTTTTCAAAGCTCAATAATCAACAAAAACATATTTTATGAGGCATTAGATTCAGAGACGCACACACACACAATACTCATAGCGGAATTCCAGAGGCCGAAGTGAATGGTTTGAACATGGGTGCAGGTGGTCCATGCCCTCACTGCTTGCTCTCTCTCTCTCTCTCTCTCTCCCCCTTTCTGCAGGAGTTCAGAGAGGAGGAGGGGAACTTCAAAGCGAGCGAAGAGGAGGACTCGGTCGAGCCGAAGTCTGCCCTGGAGTGAGAGGAAGAAGACAGACGCATAGAGGAGGAGAGACTCCAGTCTACTCACCTCCACTCTACCATTTTATTTTTTCTTTTTTACACTTTGGGTTGAGTTTGATTTGTTACCATTAATGAAACTATATTGTTGTTGTTATTGTTGCTATTGCTGTTAGTATTATTTTTCCTTTGGGAATTCGGGAGGTGTGTTTCGGGGCCTTTTTTGTTTTGTTTTGGTTGGTTGTCTTGGCGGTGGGCAGCAACCCCTCCGGCCCCCCTCCACGTCCCCTTCCGTGATACAGGCAGCTATTCTCCCACTGTCTGGGAGCCCAGTCCGAGAAGCACCACTCAGCCTTTATACCCACGCCTGACCCAGTCCTAGCCCAGTCCAGCCTGGTCCAACCTGGTCCTCTTCCCTGGACAAGGTGAGAGCCAAAGGCCCTGCCCACCCCTGTATCTTTGATGCTTTCATCATCATCATATTCAAGCTGTATGCACAGTGAGGACATTCCAGACATTGAAAGTGTGGTCCTGTGCGCACAGCTGACTGGATGTGTTTTTGGCAGAAGTGCGGCGCCCAGTGGACGAGGGAATATGACTGCTGAGACACTTAACTTCGGCCCTGAATGGTAAATGAGCTTTGCTTCTTGCCTCATTCTTCTCTCTCTGCTCCTCCCCTTCCTGTCCTGTCAGACTAGCTTCCTGTGTGTCTCTTCTCCTTTCCAGTCTTCCTCTTTTTTTCTCTTAGCAAGTTTTGTTTTAAAACGTGTCGTGCTGACCTTTGACAAGATAAAGCACACATAGATAAATTACTTCACTCAGCTAATTTACCTGCCTTTAAAGTGAGTGCTTCTCTATCTGCCTTTGGAGTGTGTGGATCATCTGTGCGTGTTGTATCTGCTCTGGCTGTACTGATTGGACTTGTCCCCCCCAGGCTCCGTGCACTATCCAGTGGGGGGAGTGTGACCTCCCGGCCCCCCTCCCCCGCCATGCCAAAGTACAAGCTGGCTGAGTACCGCTACGGCAGAGAGGAGATGTTAGCACTTTATATCAAAGACAACAAGGTGAGTCAAGCGAAGCGCCGTTCATGAATGTACAGGTGAGAGATTTACTACTTGCTTTTAAACCTGTAAACTGAAGACCCCAGTGATGTAATGATGTTCTGCCTGTGTGTTTCTGTGTGTTGCAGGTCCCAGAGGACATGCAGGATAAGGAGTTTGCTGCTATTCTGCAGGATGAGCCTCTGCAGCCACTGGCCCTGGTACCTCTGACTGAGGAGGAGCAGGTCAGTGTAACACACACACACACAAACACAAAAACATACATGCACACTCACGTGCAAAACTGATATCAGTCTGTCCTGGAGAATCAGCTCATTTAATAAGTGTTCCATGTCTGTGAGCTGTGTGTGAGTATGTATGTATAATGACTGTGTATGTGTCCTGCTGACCCTCTCTTCCTTTCTCCAGAGGAACTTCTCCATGTCTGTGAACAGTGTGGCTGTGCTGAGGCTCATGGGAAAAGGGGGTGGGGCCATCCCTGCAGGTGTGGCCAGGGGCCGTGGTAGCACAAGAGGGGGCAGAGGTGAGTGGGGGTCGGGGACATGTGCCCAGGATACCACTACAAGGAGAAAAACTTTATAGTTTAATTAGGTCCAGCAGTCAGCCAAGGGTATTCATTTATGTCGTGGTCATAATTCTGTCCGGCAGAGAACTTTTATAGTTAAGAATTAAGCCATGGTGATAGACTAAAAATGGTGTAATATAATAAGAAGCAGAAATGGTGTCAAAAAGGCTTTATTTGATAGTAAAGACTGATACGAGCGGTCCTTGTAATGCTGTTTGTAATATAAATGTGTGTGTGTGTGTGTGTGTGTTGTTCACAGGGCGAGGGAGGGGAGACAGTGGGTTCTACCAAAGAAGTATTGAAGATGGAGAGGGTGGCTTTGGCCGCAGTGGCAGAGAGATCCACCGCAGCCAGAGCTGGGATGACAGGTGAGGCCCTCCTGTTCTCTTGTGTACTCTTTCATTCATCCCTTCGTTCTTCCTCCCCACTTTTACCCTATTGGCAGGTTTTGGCTCAGGGGGAAAGCATGATCCCATGAGAGACCCACACCTGCAGCAAGGAGTTTCTGTTCCAGTGGGGTTTAGAGGGCAGGGTTTCTGTTCCAGTGGGGTGTAGAGGGTGGGGGTTACTGTTCCAATGGGGTAGAGAGCGGGGTTTCTGTTCTGATGAGGAGGGGGTATAGAGGGTTTGTTTCTTCTGTGTTCTTGTTTGTTATTGCATTATTTCAGAATGAATTGTCTCTGTGATGTGTCTGTCCCAATGAAGTGGAGTTAAACTCTTTCACTCTCCCTCTCTTCCTCCCTTTCTCTCCCTCTCTTTCTCAGAGGTGAGCGGCGTTTTGAGAAGCCGCTGCGGCGAGATGGTGTGCGCGCGGGGTTGGAGGACACGGGGCCCGCTGGCCGGGGCTACACGCGCTCCGACAGCGATAACTGGCGAACCCTGCGGGAGGAGCAGGAAGAGGAGGACGGAGCGGAGCCTGGCGGCAGCTGGAGAGTTGCAGGGGGACGACGAGACGGTACGAGAGTCCAGGAACACACACACACGCACACAAATTCGCATACATATTCACACTCTTACACATGGATTCTTACACTGTATACACACACAAACACTCTCTCACTCATTGTCCCACTCATCCACGCATTCACTTATAACAGACACATACACACTCACACTGTACACACGAAGACGCACACTCTCTCAGTCACTCACGAACTCACTGAAACCACACACACCTGCGCACACTCACGCTCACACTCACGCTGTCTCTCTCAGACGGTGGGCCGCGGTCTGCAGGCTGGCGTGAGCATGGCGGCTCTGAGGGGCGGAGGCGGAAGTTTGAGTTTGATTTCCGGGAGCACCCTGAGGGGGGGCGCAGGCGAGCGGGCAGCGAGGGCCTGGAGGACGATCGGGACGGGCTGCCAGAGTGGTGTACCGACGAGGAGGACGGGGAGATGGGCACCTTCGACTCCTCCGGGGCCTTCCTCCCCATCAAGGTAACGTGAGCGTGTGAAGTGCACGTGTGTGTCTGTGTGTGTAACTGAGTAAGTCAGTGTGTGTAGTGTGGGTATGTGCACATGTGTGTTTCTGATTAGCGCTGTTCTCTCTACAGAAGGGCTCTAAGGATCCCATCCCAGAGGAACAGGAGCTGGAGTTCCAGGGTCTGGAGGAAGAAGAGGAGGAGAGCAGCTGTGATCGAGAGAGGAAGGACAGCAGTGGGGAAAGAGGTGAGGGCCGGCGAGAGATGTGGGGAGTAGGGGGTGAGAGGTTTGGAGAGCTGTCAGAAGCTGCATGGATGTCTGTCTTGGTTGGAGGCTCAAACTGTCTCTGTCCACCTGCAGATGTGAAAGATTCAGCAGCGGTCCCTGAGGGCGAGGTGAAGACCGTGGCCCCCTCCTCTCCCCCGGCCCTGTCTGCCCCTCCACCCTCCGTATCAGAGCCCCAGCCTGCCCCTAGTGACCCAGAGGCCCCCCCAGCCCCTGCCCCCAACCCCCCCAAGGGCAGCAGGATGCCGAATGAAGGTGGGTACTGCTGCTCAGGGGAGTACAAAGGCAACAGCTGCTGTGAAGAGATCTGCTACTCAGCCTGCACTTCCTGTTGTGTTTCAGAGAGTCCACCAGCAGGGGGCGCTGCTCAGCCAAGCCCTGGCCCATCTTCCACCCTGTCTCCACCCCCTCCATCCTCCTCTGCTGCTACCGTGCTCCCACCACCAGGGGGCGACACCGAGGATGAGGAGGGCATGAAACACCTGCAACAGGTATGCCGGTCGCTGTCATTTCAGTCCGTGTGTGTGTAACTGTAACTGTGTGTAAGTGCACCGTGCACTCTATGCATGTATAATTGTATGCGTGTGTATCTTTGTGGCGCAGGAGGCGGAGAAGATGGTGGCGTCTCTGCAGGACACGTCCCTGGAGGAGGAATGTTTCACTCAGACGCTGCAGGAGAGCCGCAACACGGCCGCCGCCCTGCCCCTCTCCCACGAAGCCGCCATGAAGTGGTTCTACAAGGACCCGCAGGGAGAGATACAGGGTAAACACAAACACACACACGCACACACACATGCGCGCGCACACACACACATACACACACGTGTGCATACTATGGCCAAACCCAGCTAAAAGGAAACCACACACAGCTTCAAGGCAGTTAGGAGGGTACTATTTGCCAAATATATTTGCAGATCATTAGGTACCTGCGTATTGTTTCTGTGTGAGTCCATATCTCAAATAAGAGAGGTAGTCCACCTGGGGAGATGTAATACTGCTAGGTATTGATAGTGTGTGACGATAACAAACGTGAGACAGGTGAGGGAGATATACAGGAAAAGGAAGGAGAACGACAGGGGAAAGAACAAGGGTCCTGGAGCAGAAGAATGCATTAAAGTGAATGCTGTCCAGCCTGCGGTTCCTGCTGCCGTAGAGGTTTAAATTATCGGGTTGAGCCCTTCAATGTGCACCTGTCCCTGACATCGCATCGCTCACGGTGTCCCCAGGGCCCTTCACCACCCTGGAGATGTCCGAGTGGTTCCAGGCGGGGTATTTCACCATGACGCTGCTGGTGAAGAGGGGGTGTGACGAGGGCTTCCAGCCCCTGGGTGATGTCATCAAGATGTGGGGGCGCGTGCCTTTCGCCCCGGGCCCCTCACCGCCACCCCTGCTGGTGAGCCAACCCCCGCTCCCCCTGCCGCCCCGCGCACCCGCTGTGAGTGTCGCACCGTGGTAACGACCTGCTCGGGGTTAATCACCTGTGTGAGGTGTTTGTACCTGTGTGGTGGGCTTCATCTGTGTAGAACGAGCTAAATGTGTTCTGTGGCTGCGTCGTGATGCATGCCCTGTGCTTTGTGGATATTTTAACGTGTAAAACATCAGTACTTGATTGTGTGTTACAGTGGATGACAGCATTTTCCATGTATTCCAAGAGGCAGTTGATTGTAGTGACCGTGCGTGTGTGCGTGTGTGTGCATGTATGTGGGTATGTGGAGGGTAATTGTAGTGACCGTGTGTGCATGAGTTTGTGTGCACAGGGTAATTGTAGTGACTATCCGTGTGTTAGGGGAACATGGACCAGGAGAGGCTGAAGAAGCAGCAGGAGTTGGCGGCCGCAGCAGCTCTTTACCAGCAGCTCCAGCAACAGCAGCTCTTCCAGCTCATCAACAGGTACAGCTCACCTTACACAGGTACAGCTCACCTTACACAGGTGCATCAGCTGACCTTACACAGGAAGAGCTCAACTTACATAGATACAACTCTCCTTATGACAGTACGTGTCAGCTTACATAGCTTCAGCTCACATTACACAGGTAGTACAACTCCCCTTACGCTTTTATGGATCACCTTACACAGATACAGTTCACCTTACACAGGTACAGGTCACGTTACACAGGTACATCATCTGGCCTTAAACAGGTACCGTTCACCTTACACAGGTACGGCTCACCATGGAGAAGTAGACCACAGCTTCAGCAGATGCCACATTTGTAACAAAGTCCCTATACCTGGGAATGGTACATTCGGCAGGAAAGGCATGAAGAACCCCAGATACCCTGAGTATATCAGCAGCAGGAAATGACTCAGTTAGTTCCCCAGCAGTCAGTGCACACTAACTGTGGGCACGTTCTCCCTTTAAGAGCAGGGGTTGGATGGGCTGGCTGGCCGTCCTGACCCCAGGTATTGCAGAGCTGAAATTTTGCTCCATCGTGTGTGTTTGTGTGCGGCAGGTGTGGGGAGCAGAGCATGATGCCTTCGATGAACAGATCGCTGTCAGTGCCAGATACAGGGCCCATGTGGGACATGCATACCTCAGCTTCACAGCAGCCAGGTGAGGAGACGTCCAGCATGCAAGGGCGCGCACACACACGCTGACACATGCGCACGCACGGAGTACACTGACACACATATATGCACACACATACTTGACCCCTGACACATTGACACAAACTTAAGTTGACAAGAGACAGTGTGAGATAATGCTTTTCTCCTACCCTCGTGTCCCTCTCCCTCTCTCGACTCATCCCTCTATCATCTCCACCTCCAGGCGGTGAAGCCACTTTATGGGACTTAACAATGAATTCTTCAACTCAGGGTCCAACTCTCGAACAGCTGCAGAAGGTGAGTGTAGCACCCCCTGTCAGTTGGGCTGTTGTAGTGCGGGCCCAGTGTCTGGCCAGCAGTTTTTCGCAATGGCCTGTTTGCATCTTTGGAAGTTTGTAGTTTTGACCTTAGTAGACTGGAGTAAGCTCTGCAATGAGAGGCCCTAGGTGTGTGTGACTGTGTACCTGACTGGGTAGCTGTCTGTATACCTGCATGCACTTCAGCTCCAGGAGAGGCGAGACGCTGAACTCAGGGCGAAGCGTGAGGAGGAGGAGCGCAAGCGCAGAGAGGAGAAGAGGAGGCAGCAGGAGGAGCACAAGAGAAGGGAGGAGGAGGAGCTGTTCCGCCGCAAACAGGTAAGGAGAGGATTACATCTGTGTGTGTGTGTGTGTCTGTGTCTGTCTGTGTGTCTGTGTCTGTCTGTGTATGTGCGTCTTTGTCTGTGCGCACAGAGTAACAGGACTTGTGGTTCTGGTACCAGCAGTGCCGGCAGCAGCAGGAGCTGATCATGAAGCTGCTCCAGCAGAGCCAGCCCAACCCAGGGTGGAGCGGGGGGCCCAAGCCGGGCAAAGCCCTGAGCCTACTGGAGCTGCAGCAGGAGGCCGAGAGACAACTGCACAAGCAGCAGCAGCAGAGAGTGCAGCAACAGCAGAGAGACAGGGTGAGTACTGAGAGAGAAACCAGAGAGAGACAGGGTGAGGAGTGAGAGAGAAACCACAGAGAAACAGGGTGAGGAGTGAGAAGAAAACCACAGACAGGGTGAATGCTGAGAGAGAAACCACAGACTGACACGGTGAATGCTGAAAGAAAAACCACAGAGAGACAGGGTGAGGAGTGAGAGAGAAACCACAGAGAGACAGGGTGGAGTGAGAGAAACCAGAGACAGGTGAGACACCTGCTGACACAAATCTGTTGGGTAACGTGTGTGTGTGTGTGTGTGTGTGTTTCTCTCCCACAGCATGGAAGCCTGTCGATGGGAGGCTCGGGTGTGTCCTCGCTGGGGGGCCAGTGGTGTGAGAGTGCTGGGGGGATGTGGGGGTGGGGGCATGGAGGGGAAGGCGGGGCGGCAGCACCGGGATGGGCATGTGGGACGAAGCAGTGAAGAACCAGAACAGCCTCCGCAACATGGGCCTGAAGAACAGCCGCAGCAGCCCGTCCCTCAGGTACACCTGCCTCTCCCGTAAACCCCACACATCTGTCACCTGCCTCTCCTGTAAACCCCACACATCTGTCACCTGCCTCTCCTGTAAACCCCACACACCTGTCACCTGTCTCTAAGGTAAACCCTGCACACCTATGTCCAGCGTAAACCCTACTCTGACCCTTGGCACACTGTTAGGAGAGCTTCAAGTGCCTTGAATGACAGGGAGCATGAGGGCAGTGATCAGTTACAAATTGAGGGAGGGAACAGAGTTTAGTTGGTAACTGTGCGGACTGAGTATCTGCTGTGTGTCTGTGTGCAGTGATCAGTACATGCTGAACAGGCGTAAGCGCACTGAGGAAGAGGAGAAGCTGCTGAAGCTACTACAGGGCATGAAGCCGCAGGACGGGTTCACCACCTGGTGTGAGCAGATGCTGCACGCACTCAACACCTCCGCCAACAACTCCTCCTCCTCGCTTGATGGTAACAGTCTCCCCCTCTCTCGTTCTCTGGGCTCGCTCTGCACGCAGTAATTGTGTCTATGGTTGGTCCTCCTGGCTCACTCTGTACTCAGTAATTGTGTCCATGGTTGGTCCTACAGTGTCTCTATGCAGTCAATAATTGTGTCTGTGGTTCTTTCTCTCGGCTCACTCTACAGTGGCCACCATTGTGGCTTACCTGAAGGAGGTGGAGTCTCCCTATGAGGTTCATGACTTCATCCGCTCATACCTGGGGGACACCGTGGAAGCCAAAGAGTTCGCCAAACAGTTCCTGGAGCGACGTGCCAAACAGAAAGCCAACCACCAGAGGCAACAGCAGCAGGTGTGTGTGTGTGTGTGTGTGTGTGTGTGTGTGTGTGTGTGTGTGTGTGTGTGTGTTTGTGTTTGTGTGGTTGTGACCGAGCAAGTATTTTTCAACACAAGCATACGTTCTTCCTTTATGAGTAATGCTGTTATATTTATGCTCACCAGCTATCAAAGGAAGTAGCAGGCCTGACGATGAACTTCCCTTTACAGGTAAGGCTTTCCGCTGGCTTAGGCACACCTTTATGAATGAGTTTCTCTAGTGCAGCGTATGGTGGAAAGGGGCTGGGACAGTAATGGCCAGCGAGTGGGCTGTTTGTTAATACTTTTTTAATTTTATGCTGTTTATTAACACTGTTCAGTAATACTGGTAGAGTAGACAGCAGTGTGGGAGTTTGTCAGTCAGTTTGCTGCATTAAAATAATGAGTGTTTTAAAATATGACTGTGGCTCAGGAATTGCGGTTATGCTGTAGCTGTACTCCGGAGTAATACCCCCCTCCCCCCAGGACTCGATGCGGGGCCTCGGCTCCAGCGCCCTGCAGTCCATGTTCCAGGCAGCCCATGTGGGAAAGGGCGGGGCCTACGACGCCCAGGGGGGGAAGATGAAGAAGAAACAGCCCATGATGCTGCACTCTGACCCCAGCATCTTAGGTAAGCTCCGCTCAGACCTGCTCAGTCCCACCTTGTCCCGCCCCCCATCACTGTACTCACAGGGGTGCTGCTGGTACTCACTTTACAGTTTCACTTTTAGAAAAACCACTCTCCACCCTCCAGACTGCTCTTGAAGGCTAAATCACTTATCAGCTACATTTGCAATGTTTCCATTCAGTAAGAAGGCACTATATCTGCATCTCAGTGGAGCATTTGGAGCATTTCATGTCTTTTGTGGTGAGCACCAGCAACATGATTTGCACTACTCCCTGTCTCTAGAGGATACAGTGATGTTCCCTACAGCATGGAGTAATATCCCCTGTGTTCTTCCCTGTCTCTACAAGATACAGCAACATTCCCAATAGGATACAGTAATGCCTCCTGTCTCTACAGGATACAGTAATGCTCCCTACAGGATACAGTAATGTTCCCTGTGTCCTTCCCCTGCCCCTACAGGATACAGTAATGTTCCCTGTATGATTCAGTGATGTTCCCTGTGCTGTTCCCTGTCTCTACAGGATACTCGTTCCACAGTGCTGGGGACAGGCTGAGCCTGAGCGAGATGGAGACAGTAGAGGATTACTGATCCACAGCAATAGCTACCTGAGGCCTTTGTCTGATAATCAGACCTTCTGATGACCAATGTGCACTGCTGGAGGAGGGGAGTGGGCGGGGCCTGGCCCTGTGTGGGTGGAGGAGCCTTGAGGGAACTGGGGGAAGTCCTGGTCACAGAGGGTGGGTGGGGTGGAGGACAATAGCCCCTCCCACTTCTGTTGGACAGGACACAGTGAGGAAACTTCCAGAAAGCAGGTGAGGGAGGGGTGGAAAGGTATTCTCTGGCACTTATTTCAGTAAGCACCTTAAACTAAAGCACTTTACTACAGGGGGGTTTGAATAGGGATTTTGTTCCATTTTTTAGAACACAAAACCTGTGTATATGTACGTGTATATATTCATACATCATATATACACACATAAACACACAGCCAGGAACTGGAAAGTTACATTTCTGAATCTACGGGGGGCTTTTTTACTTATCAGAAAGAAGATCCTCTCTTAAATCAAACACTGTTGGGTTTTTGGTTGTTTTTTTAAGAAAACATTTATATAAAAAGTAAAGTATAAAAATTAAGAATTAAAAACTTGAAGATTTGCACTTGTATAAAAAAAAAACTAAAAACAAAAACAAAATGGATTAGGTGTAGAAATAAATATTTTTGTGAATGTGTGCATGTGAGAGAGTGTGTGCGTGTGTGTTGGAAGAGTATTAGCCTGCACAATGTTTTCATTGCTCACCAAGATGTATAAAACAAAAATAGGCCATTATGTCATTGTCCTTTGATGAGAGTATGTTTAGTGTGTAAAGTGTGTGTGAGAGGACAGAGACTGGGTTACTGTATGGTACACAGTTCCTGTCACCAGCCTGTCATCCCCAGATAGACATAATGGAGACATACAATATATACTCACGCACAAATACCTTTTTCCTGTCTATCATTTACCATCTATTGAAGGGGAAGGGGCAGGAAATGATTGGTCATTCTTTTCCTTTGTGTCTCCTGATTGGTCAGTAAGGTTGGAAGTATGTTAGTCTGCATTTCCAGGCCTGCATATGCCCAGTTTCAAAGAAATGTGTGAAAGGGGGAAAGTATGTAGCATTTGTGTATTTCTGTGTGGAGATACACATGTCAGAGCTACATGGTCTAGAGAAAGGTCTTTGGGAAGAGTGTTTGTTATGGGCTGTGTATCATTACCGTCTGTCTGCTCTCTGCTCCTGTTAGTGTGTGTGAGGCAAGTGTGCACAAGTGTGAGCATGTCTGAGAGCATGTGAAGCGTTGCCGCTGGTATTTCTGTGCTTTGCAGGTGGGTGGTGGGCCACTAGTGCTAGTGTATGGTTACTTGTCATTGTTTTTGCTGACGATGGTGGTGATGATGATAATGACAATTTATATTTTACATATACATTATATACAAAGTGAAAAGTATTTGGACTATGATATATGGAGCACTTTCGGGGCTGCTACTTTTTGTGTTTTTTTTTTTTTGTCTTTTATTTTAATTGCCTCCTCGAGAAGTGCGTTTCCTTTGTTTTTTATAATGAATGTATTCCAAGATGTTAAAAAACAGAAAGAAAAAATTACAACAAAAAAAAACAATACATTGAGGCAAGGTCGGATTCCTCAAGACAACAAAACAAACAAAAACAAAGTAAAAAACACAGGAGGACGGTATTGAAGCATCTGGGATGAAGACTGTCTGTTTTTTACGATAAAAACTGAAGGAAAACGCAGTGTTTCCGGCTGATTCACTGCCTCTTCATCCCATAAATGACTTTGAGAAAAAAACGCAAACCAGATTCCTAACGGGAGGAGTGGTTGTTTACAGACTACACTTGTTTTGTGGGTGCATTTTTTTGAAAGGGGGGGTGGTTATGGGTTTGTGGGTTTGGGATTTGGGGGTCAATTTTGGCATGCCTGCAACACAGACTCCTTGAGCAAATAGTTGCAGTTTGCAGCAGCTAGAGGAAGAGGAGTTGTATCCAAAAAATATATTTGACAGAGATTCCCCTTTTAATGCTGTTCCGATGGGCGTGGTTTATGGACCCCTGGGATTTAGAGTGAAAAACAGCAGCAGCAGCAGAATTTTTTGGAAAGAGGTAGAAGATAATTTCCATTTCGGTTTGATTTAATTTTTTTGTTTTCATGTGTTGGAGTTTTTAGTTGAGCGTGGCCATCTTCTGTTTACTGGGGGTCATTTCTCTTCGATTGATTGGTGATTTTGCTCTCTGCCTTGAACTTGACTCTATCTTATCATGAGAGGAAAAATGTTTTGGGGTTTTTTTATTATTAATATTTTGCTAAAAACACAAGATGAGAACAGAGGTACTGGATCAGTAAGACGGAGTTTTGCTTTAACTGCATTTTTATATTTGGCTCCAGGGTTGTTTTTTTTAGTAAAATATAAAATATAAAAATGTATAGGTTAAATGGATTATCAGCCCCCACTCTGGCGGACTATGCACTTTCTTACCTTGGGAGAGCAAACTGAGGCTGTTATCTCCCCTGGGGGGCGTGGGGGTGGGGGGACTTGCAGCACCCATACGCCTGTTTGGAAAGCTGCCGTGAGACTAACTATGGGTGCCTGAAACAAATGAAGGAAATCTCTAAATGTTTCACAAATGAATGTTCTTCAGAGAAAAACTTTTGTTGATACGGGAGAAAAGGAGAAAATGATTGAAAACACCCCCCCTTCCGCACAGGAACAGACACACACCTGAACTTCTCCTGGCTGCCAGGCGGGAGTAAGGAGAAGCTGCGGTCAGGGAGAAAAGGACGAAATGGGAGGGGTGTCAGACATTGGTGAAAACAAGCAAAAAATGGGGAAGGGGATTGAAATGAGTTGGAGCCCTCTCAGAACTGGACAACTGCTTGATGTGAAATGGAAAAAAAAAACATGAAAAAGTAGACATGTCTGGAATGGAGTTTCAGAAGGAAACTCTGGACCCTCTGGACTCTGCACCCACTGGCACCACATCCTATGGAGAGAACATAGAAGGCACCTGGGGCGGGAGAACGGCATTGTGGGCCAGCACCAGGAGGACCCATGGCAGGTACTGTGTGTGGCAGAGAAATGGACCTGTAGTGTGAAAGTGTATTTGGGGGTGGGTGGGGGTGTGTGTGTTTGCTGCGTCAGTGTGAGGGGGAAGGTGTTAGTAGATGCACTCTCTGCTGTGTGGGTCCTTGTGTGCACGTCCTTCAGTCCTGCACACTGGCTTCCTCTAGAGACTTTCCTCATGGTTTTCCTCTCTTTCTCTACGCAGGACTCACTCTCCGCAGTACCGGCAGCCTGCTGGACATAAGGACAGCCGGTCTCTCCCTCTTTCCATTCCTCTCCCTGCCTCTCTCCCTCTCCCTCTCCCTCCCCCCTGTCTTTGTCTTTGATGGCATAGCTGAAAGACTTATAGGAGGGAGGGAGAGTAGAGGTAAGAGGTGGCGCTGCACCCCTGGCCAGAAGGGAGTCTGAGGTGGGGCCCAGGCAGCGGGAGTGGGTGGAGCTCTGGACCCTTGCGTTGCAGAGAGGGACCTAGGACATGCCCACATCATCTCTGCGCTGACAGCAGCTGCTGCCAGCCTGTACCAATCAGAGCAGGGGAGAAGGAGGGACTGCATTCAATGGACCAATCGGAATCAAACCCCTCCGCCCCATCTACCATCACTTCTGAAAACCCAACAGATTGAGTGGGCTGGTGGAGGTGCACTACCATCACTCCAGACTTCTGCCCTCCCCATTTCCACGGCAACGGTGACCGCACTGCAGGGAGGGACTCCGCCCTGCCAAGGGTCCTGAGAGGGACCCTGCGGGACACATGGCGCCAAGCCTGGCTCACTTTTTTTTTTTTTTTTTTCTAATTTTTAATTGTTTATTATTTTGATTCTTATTTTGTGTGACATGCCTTAACTGTACAGAATAGAACTGCGATGGAGAGTGCTTGAGACACTACACACATAAACACACACACACATGCTCTCACAGAAGGACAAATGCATTCTCACTCACGCTGCACTCACAGAATAACAGACAGCCATTCAAAATGGTAAAAGACTAGTTTGGAGGGAGAGATGACATTTAAGAATATATACCTCTGTACCTACTGGAGACATTGTAAAAACCATACATATATGTACACTGTGCAGAAAAATCTACTCCAATGCCTGACTGAACCCACTCCACCCTCACTTGTACCTGTAGAGTATTTATACAGCACACTCACACATGCACACACACAATTTTACTTGTAAGTGTAAATATCCATAGACACACACACACCTACACCCACTAGTGTAAATATCCACAGACACATAGCAACGTCTCAGTTTCACAGACAGAAGTCCCTATTATGGTTCTTCCAGTGAACTGTGGTACTTTGTAAAGGCTTCCATTTTAAGTTGCCTGTACATGTAGCTTCATTTGCAGGCTGGGCTGAGAACCCTGCTGTGAACACAGATGAGCTGGTAAAGTTGGAGAACGAGGAGGGAAGAGCAGACAGGGTCAGCTATAGGAGTCACCTCTCTCCTGCTCCACACACAGAGGTGTCTGAAAAGTCTATCACCAAATCAGTCTCTTTACTTGTTTTTAAGGACATTGACTCACATGCACACAGAACAGTATGATGAAGGTTGACACACAAACACACACACAGATGCAAACACTTCAATGTACAGATGCCCCAGACAGTCCCACCCTGAGATGGGTGATATCCAAGTGAAGTTAGCCCTGTCTAAATACTGCCCTTTATCTGCCATAAATTGGCTGGTTGGAAAATGTCAGTTTGTGTTGCAAATGAGAAACGCTTAAACTATTTCACAAGAAAAAAAACTGCTCCTGCCAGTGCTGACTGCTGCACAGTTGAGTGACCGCATATGGTGCAGTTTGGCCAGACCGCTGTTGATGGCATGCATGTAGTAGGCTGCAGTGGTAGAGGACCGCAGTTTGACAGTGTGTGCGCATTTGGAAGCATGCAGTCCAAGACAGGACCTTGCTTCTCAAACCACTGATCACTTACCTGACTGCAGGCCTCTTTTTGTTGGAAACACAGTGAATGCTCCTTTTAGTCAATCACTTGTGGTGAGCTCAGACCTGAAGCAGACTGCCAAATACTGTCCTGGCAGGGTTATAGGTGTACTCTGCATCTGTGTGTGAGAGAGGGCAGCTGTGGTTATAATCTCAGATGACCTGTGTTTGTATGATAGAGACAGATTGAGAGAGCGGGGGTCTCCAGAGGACCACTTTAGTTGTGAACACAAATGATCTATTTGTAAAGAGTATGTGGGGAAGATGCTCAGAGCTGGTCAAAAAGCCTTTAAGCCTTGTAGTTTTCACTTTAAAAGAGTGGTTTTTAAGTGGTAAAAGCAATATGTTGTTGGTGTGGTTTAAAATGAACCGTGCGAGGTGAATATTTTTAATCAAATTCATTTTAACCATAAAGAAACAACAATGTGACTCAATAATTAGATGTAATGTTTACTGTTCAAATGTGGCTTCTGCCAGGTGGCATATTGTACAGGACCAACCTCATTATGACACTAGATCCAGCCTCATCAAGATGTCACGCCCAGCCTGATTGTGATGTTGGATCCAGCTTCATTGTGATGCTATATCTAGCCTCATTGTGATGTCATATTGAGCCTCATTGTTATGCTAGATCCAGCCTCACTGTGATGTCAGATCCAGCCTCAGCATGATGCTAGATGCAGTGTCATTGTGATGCTAGATCCATTCTCATTGATGTCAGATCCAGCCTCATTGTGATTGTACATCCAGCCTCATTGTGATGCTAGATCCAACACAGTGGCCTAGGTCTCCTGTTCTTCTATTGTGATTAAGGCCCCAGGTCCTTAGCTGCAGTTTGTGCCCTCTGTCTCAGTCTCTGTTTTCTGTACTGCAGTGACAGTAGAGGCTAGTCCAGGCCCTGCTGTGGAAGGCTGGCTGCTGAATTGTGCTGCTTCTGCCTCTGAGCTCCTTACAAATGAGTTGGTTCATTTTTATTGATGTGTTACTACAGCCAAAAAGAGAGAATTCATAGCAATGATTCATCTGCCTTTATCAACTCAACTGGTCAGCTCCACCCCAACAGCATTAAAACAAGCTTTCTGAATGTTGTCGAGGCTGCATAATAAAGAAGTAAGAGACAAGGAAAAACAGAACAACCTAAAGAAAATGTAAATATTTTTTCTTTGATGAGAACAAAAATGTAAAAAATATATAAAAATAAAACAATAATAAATGGATTGAAATCTTGAATCTTCAGTGTTTTGGTTGCTTTTCTGTGTTTTTGATCTGTGTAGCTGAACACTGTTACCGGTCGGATGATTGGAGCTTGGGTTTGTTGGAATACTGTGTTGTGTAATAACCATGTAATTATGTGCTGACTACTATGTAGCTGACACAGTGACCCACCGATTTTGTAAAAAATGTGTGGTACGTCCCTAATACAGATGAATTCGCAGAGACTACTGTCGGATATAACATATCCACGGACGTCTGGTCTTGAAAGAAGCTGGCAATTTTGGACAGTGGTTTTAAGTGGATAGATGGGACTATAAAAAACGCTTTATTCCTATTTTAAACTTCCGTTATTCATGTTCTATTTGTACGGAGTTTATGCGGAGCACTACGCATCGCTGCTAACAGTATAATAGCCAGTCACGATACGGTACTGTACAAAAGTACTGCATCGCGTTACGAGAGGTTTCTGGTGGGGTGGGGGGACATTTTTGTTCTGCGCTCATGTTCAGCTCGTGGGTAAAGGTATCCATGTTGCAGGTCTAAGTGTCCACACGGTGGCAGCATGTGTGCGGTTTTGTTTTCCTAATGCCTCCTGTTCTTTGGTACATTCTGGCGTGGACCCTGGCTAGAGTAATCAACCGATCTGGGCAGAGTAAACACCGCTGTGTGGCCCCGTCTCCGCCCAGGGTGCTGCTCAGCGTCAAAGACACGACTCCCACACCGACTCTTTAAACAGTTATTATTGTTGTCACAGTTATGTATAACTTCCCTCCAAACTGTTAATATAAAACTACGCACACAAATTCACTCAGACGCACAAGGCCAAATATGACGATGGAGACGCGTCTTATTTCGCTCGGTTTATTGCCTGTACATAGTACTATGCGGTCACACTTCATGAAAGGGCTGCCAGTAAACTAATCAAGAAGTGTGTGTTTGCATTCAAAATGAGATAGTGTTCGAGGCTAGTGAACATAGCCTCGAGTAAGCGGATCAGAAAGTTTGAAATCATATTTTGAAATAATTATAAATTACTTTTAAGCAACAGGCACAACCGCGATGCTGTCCACGAGCGGATGAACCGCTGGGGGCGCTATGACATTTTGCCAAATTCTTGATGCTCAAATGCAAAAAGTCGCAGTATTTGTCGTGTGTGATGTGTCAGGCCGTTGGAGGTGGATTGCGTGTGCTTAGCGAAAGGACCAGATTCACTCATAGCTTTCTTGTGTCCATCGATTCAGGGCTCTGAAGCGCACATCCGCGCTGTCTGTCTGTATTTTTGGAATGTGCCGGAGAGAGGGAGCGCTAAGGTGGAGAGGCTGGTAAAGGAAAAGGGGAGAACAGACCGTTGCCACCCTTAAACGAACTCTGCTTCGTGTGGGGTTTAGAGCGTCTGTCACGCGAAAGATCGGATTGGGGTTTGATTTTTTTTTCTATTCACTGAACACACCTCCCCTCACCCCCTCGTTCTCAAACACTTCGTCTGTCATAGTATTCAGAGAGCTGGTCGAGTGACGAGGACTTGGTAGCAGAGACGGAGAGAAGATGAAGGAAGAACGCATCGAATACCCCCTGAATGTCGAAGTTAAGGACTGATGTTACTGAAGCCTGTTGTTAACACTACAGACCATTTATATTATCGCCTATTTAAATGCGATTGCTGGCAGGTATTCTTCGATTGTTTTCATTTCGATTCCTCTCTTTTAACAATCCCAGTATTTTCTCAAAATTTCAGTCCAGTACCGTACGTTGTTTGGATAGCGCGCTCAGCTATTTTATTAGTTTTTAAGAATCTCTTCTAATCCTAAAGGGAAATACAAAAGGAATGCGCGGATCGTCCACTCTAAGAAAATTTTGCCTTTGTATTCCAGGGGAAGCGAAATGTTCGCTGTGGAAAGGGGGACTGAGGAATGCGAAAACGGTGAGGACCTCTAAGTGTGCCTTCTAATGAGTGAAACGCGGAGGGGACAGGAACCACTTAAATCCTAAATAGTTCTCATAGCTTTCAATGTTCTGTTCTTCTGTCTCCCCGAGAGAAAAAAGCGACTGACGATGGAGAGAAGAAATGGGAGACCGTCCGTTTCGAGAGTGTGAAGAGAAGGGCATGTTGCAAGGGAACCGTCTGCAGTCCTAAATGAGCTTTTCCTAGAATAGTTCAGGTTGACTGGGAGAGGCACAAGCCTGTGGCAGAGAAATCAGACAGGGGAACTCTCACTCACATGATATGGAACTGGAGGAGTGATTTTCAGTCCTTACAGAGAAGCCGGTTTCGACGGAAAGGAAGCTCCTCATTTTTGCTGTACATCATTTGGGCTCCTACAAGTTGGAAAAACTCACGTTTTAATTTTTAAATTCTTGTTTGCATGTGTTTTGGGGAGGACGTGCATCAATGCCCATGCGGGTGCCGAGGGCACGCTATCTCTGTACTAACTGACGGATTTAGGCAACTTCACCCGACCTTTACGAAAGGGGCTTTGTCCGTCTGTTCATTCCCCCATCGCTTTGATGGGAGACGAAAGACGGGGTTCTGGGGCGACAATGGTGTATCGGAAAGGCGCGAATGGATTGCGAATTCTGGTGGTATTCCTTGTGGATATACTTGGAATCTCTGCCACCAACATGGAGCCCATATACTGGAACTCTTTGAACAAAAGGTAGGTGATTTAATTGCTACATCATGGTGCACTGTGCGCGCTATGACAGGCTTCGTGGTTCCAAACAACGGACATTATTTAGTCGGTGACAATGTAACTGTGCATATAAGTAGGCTCTTAATTCTCTGCGTGGCTTTGAGTGTTCGCGTTTTTAATGTGTGCGCAGTGATGACACTGGAGCTCCCATTAAAGCAGTCACTGAAACAGCCACTCTCTGAAGCATCACTTTCTAACTGCTCATGGTGGAGACAGACGGTCTTTGGAATTCAACAGTTAAGCTACACGTATTCATTTGGTGTGAATAAGACTGAAATGAGTTTGCAATATTTCTGAATTATGTTGGAACTATAAGTCTCGAAAGACCATACTAGATTCATTGAGAAAATGGGGAAAGACCAAACAGGCTATTTACCCTGTTCTTGGCTTGTTAAATATAGTAGTGGTCATATGCAGCAGTTTTGACAAGAGTGAAATGTTCCTAGCTGTGTTTAAAGGGTATCTTTTAGTTGACCAAATATTAACATAGCTAGGATAACTTGGTAAATTTCGCATGTCAAAATCATGTTGTCTTGGAAGATTTGTGTTCAGCTTTGGGGAAGCTCACTTTACAAACTTTGGAGCAGCCCTCTTGATTTGGTGCGATGTTAAATTCACACCGGATAAGATAACACTGACGTGGAAAGTCATCACGTGGGGTATCATGTCTTCTGCGGTATGAGCTACTGGTACATACCCCGTGGTTTCACCTTTATTTAGACTATTACTTTCATATACCTGTATTGTCCTCGCGGGTAAATGGAATGTAACATCTCGTTCATGGTGGGATTTTCCAAAAATCTAGCCTTGTACATCGTTTGTACGTATCTAATATTCATCGAATGATCCGACAGTTAGACTCACTGCAGTCGCAATCGCATGTCATTTGTGTATCATGTGGTTCTGTTCATTTTCGTGTAAGGGGCGAGGGATGATGTTTATCCACTGTCAGTAATTGGAGAGGAAGACATTTTAATGCACACAGTACAGGAGTGAAATAATTGTGAATTATTGTTCTGAGTCGGGCGGCTATAATATTTGTTGGCAGACAGTTAATATTGGTGGTCGGGAGTGTGGTATTCCCCATAATATCTCTCTTCTGTGTAATACCACGTGCATGTTTGTTCCTGTGACAAGAAAACCAATATGCACGTGGGCCACGCGAAGTTATAGCATTTAAATTAGCTCCCGGGATTAGAGCGAGTGTCACAATTGTAATCACTTTCACATGAACTTTTTCTGAGATTTTGGACTCCCCGGACACATGGAGCGAGTGTCCGGCTGCACTCACGCGACACCATTCTCTCTCTCTCTCTCTCTCTCTCTCTCTCTCTCTCTCACACACACACACACACACACACACACACACACACACACACACACACACACACACACACACACACGCACAATAATGTTAATGTTTTGGATAATCCCGTTGTCGGTGATATTTGAAGAAGCATTCCAGAAGAAGCATTTCATTTTTAAAGATTTGTATTCCCCCATATATTTTCTTATTAAAACAACCGTGTTGGTTCCTGTAATGTTTGGATGAAACCCCTGCATACAGACGCGTTTTCTGCGACTCACCTGTCTGGCGCTGTCAGCATAACTGGTCAGCTGTCACTGTGCCTGACTTCCTGTGTCCACCAGCCAGACTGCCATCACCACATCGCATAAGATCTGCATCAGTCTCTGCTATGATTCTTTGGCAGCACGGAGGTTGCAAGTGTGTGTGTTGTTTTTGAGGTCTACAAAGTTGTCAAATTTGTCTTCCACTCTCTGTGTCTAGATCTCTCCAATTCACAAATACACGTTAAAATTCATTCTTTTTTTCTCCGTCTCAATTTTAAATATCTGTCTTAACTTTGTTCCTCTCAGTAGAAATCAGAAGAAATCAGTTGTGTACATTTTTGTGGATAATACGTTTGGTTAAAGAGAGAGAGAGAGACTAGAGAGTAGTTGTGTTGGAGAGAGTGTGAATCTGAGCTGTATTCCCTGCTCTATCAGTCACACACATTAAAAGGTCCTTTTGGTAAAGGTCAGTGGGTTCTGCCGAGCGGCAGTGTGCCCGGCTTGGTGCGCCCCTGACCCGCCCTGCCGCATGTCTGTGTCAGACTCTGCCGAGCGAGCTCCTCACCCAGCCGTCACACACTGTTACGCCTGATGCATGATTGGATGGTGTGGAGTTTTGAAGTTGTATCTGCTTTAAGGGTTTGGGAGGGGCTGAAGGAGTTTTGACAAGATAAAGGGACCCGTTTTCCCCTCTGTAAATGACTACAAAGGGTTTGAGTGGAGTGTGCCTCTCTGTAGCACTTAATGGTAAGTTGTAGTACAACACTCCCCCATGAACACACATTAAAAATGAATCTTCCTCCGCTCTTCAATGATTAATGAAGTGCTGTCTAATTGGCTGGGGATAAAAGCCTGCTGAACTAGGCTAAGTGTTTCAAATTAAAAAAGAAATAAATAAATACAATAAGAGAGAGAAAAGGAATAAGCAGAGGCAGAGACTACAGACAATCAGTGATGGACCTGAAGTAAAACAGAGTTACTGTGACACTTTGATGCAGACAGACAGACAGACATGGAGATGCTCAAATCACAGTCCTCCCTGAGAAAGGGGAACAATGCAGACTCTGGGTCAGAAATCCTCGCTAATCACCCATACTGCTCCACTCTTACTTGTCACCTGTACTAATCCACTGTTTACTAATAACCCATACTAATCCACTTTTACTAATCACTATACTAATCCACTCTTACTAATCACCATACTAATCCACACTTACTAATCACTCATACTAATCCTCTGTTATTAATCATCATACTGATCTCTTACTAATCACTTGTACTGATCCATTCTTACTAATCATCTGGAACGAATCCACTCTTACTAATCACCATACTAATCCACTATTACTAGTCATCCATACTAATCCACTCTTCCAAACACCATATCTAATCCACTCTTACTAATTACCATATCTAATCCACTCTTACTAATCACCATATCTAATCCTCTCTTACTAATTACCATATCTAATCTAGTTTTACTAATCACTTGTACCGATCCACTTTTACTAATCTGTCTTTAGTAATCCAGTCTAATTAATTGCTTTCATCAATACACTCAAAGGGGTGTGTGGGAGGAGTGTGATGTAATGATGAGAGAATATGTGTAGAGTACGAAGGGTGTAGCTCTGAAATGTCACTGTATAAAAACACACAGATGGAGAACTTTAATGCCCCACCACAATGAGGGCCATCTACAAGTTCTTGCAGTCCCACTACAGGATGTGTTATGTCTGCAGTTTCAGATGTCAGACAGCATGTTTGCAGTCTGAACACATCTCTCGTCCAATCCTCTATACGTCATGAAAGCAGGTGTGTGCTCAGAGGCGAGCAGACATCGGAGTGGTGAACGGTAGCGCAGAGCAGTGTGCTGCCAGGAGATGTGACCCAAAACACTGCGGCATCGATTGTATGGGACAAATCCCAACATCGAAGACCCTGTTCTCACCTTCTCACCTTCTCACCTTTCATTCCTCCTGAGTCTGAAAGAGTAGCAGAGAACAGCTCACATCATCTGTGGCCTGTGTGCTGCCAATCCTCAGTGAAACGCTGTTAAACACTTCAGCATGTGCGTTTGGACAGCAAAAGACATGAGGGGTGAAGGGGTGAGAAAGTGCCGTAAATGGGTAGCATTTAAGGCACTTTCTCACCCCTTCACTCTCCCCTCCTCTCCTCTGTCTTTGTCCTCTCCCTGTAAAATGTGTTGAAGGGAAAAAATGAAATGTTATTGGTTTTCTGGTTGGACAGATTCCAGCACTGGGGGGGCTACATTTCATCCGTTTCACCCTCTCTCCTCCCCTCCCCTCTCCTTCCAACAAAAGAGCTCTCTCCAGTTAGAAGCAGAAATGCCGCTCCCTCTGTCAGGCCTGAAATTATTCCCCCACTTACCTCCCCCCCACCACCTCAAACCAGTCTCTTCTTCTCCAAATCCCCTCTCTCTTTCACACTGATAACTTAATGCATTTTAAATTACTCTCTCCTTTAATCACAGTAAATGCTGTCAAACATTTGCAAAATTTCAATGAGCAAGTAAGCAATTTAAAGGAGTCCAAGCTGTAAAACACAGTTCCATTTCTAGAGCAGAATGTCTGATGAAAAGTCCCAACTGGAATGCAGAATTCCCTGTCTAATGCAAAATCCTACTAAGAATGCAGAATTCAATTTCCAATGCAAAACTCCAGTTAGAATGCATATTTCCATTTCCAATGCCAAATTCCATTTAGAATACAGAATTCAAGTTCTCAGAATGCAGTCTCTGATGAGTAACACTCTGCCCACCTTCTCTGCCCCTCCATTTAACATCCTCCTCCTTTCTCTGCTCCTCTGTGCCCCTCTTTCTTTTTTTCACTGCTCCTCCCTCTCTCTCTCCCCCTCCCTCTCTGCCTCTGCTGGCTCCCAGCTGCGCTGACATTCTGCAGTCACGGGAGAGACACAGATGGAGACGTTCTCTGTTGCTGAAATGAGCGCGTAGCTCTGCATCTCCCAGGAGCAGGGGTGTGTGTGTGTACGCATGATAGTGCTCTGTCTCTCTGTCAGTGCTCAGGGTGCAGCCGTGTGCAGAACTGCTACTGATGGCCATGCTCTGGCACTGGAGGCCAGCCTGCTGGACATCCCTGTCCGGTGTGCGGAGCTGTGGAAGGGCCGGCTGTGACGCGGTGACAGAGGGACAGCAGGTCCCAGTCTCTGACTACACACCTCTACCCTCACGCTACCTGTCACTGCCTCTGCGCACTTCCAAAGTGTGGGGGCGCTTTCTGCTCTGAGTGGGGGCGCCAGCCTCAGCTATTAAGCCAACAAGGCTGTCTGTGAGGAGATTAGACCTGTCCCTGTCTCCCCTTCTCGCTCTCTCTCCTTCTCACAGGATTGAAACTGGCTTTATTAGAATGACAGCAGTTATCCAGCGCTGCCAAAGCGTTTAAAAACATGAACATATAAGACTCCCTGTCTCCCTCCCTTCCTCCCCCTCTGTATGTCTCTCTCTCTCTCGCTCCCTTCCTCTGTCTGTCTCTCTTCATCTCCTTTGGCAGAGTTAAATTTCAGTGGTGCTGTATTGGCATGGCTTTAAACAGCTGGCTGCACATTAGTGTGTTAGTGATTATGCGCAGTGTAATTATGGTCTTTAGTTTATTCAGTGTGTAGGCCCCTCAGGCACAGGCTCATCTGAGCAGGGCGGGTGTAGGCAGGGCTCCACAGTCTACAGTCTGTTTCCCATCTCAGTCCTGCCCAGCCCATCCAAAATGGATTAAGCACTTTCACCAATGTGGAACGTGTGCGTAATGTGTCTTCATCTACTGCCATGGAGACATGGTGCACCCATCTGTTTCTCTCTCCCCTGTCTCAGAGTGATGATCTCATGATCCCCCATGTCTCACAGTGATGACCTCACAATCACTCCTTCCCATGTCTTACAATGACCTTGTGATCACTCCCTTCCATGCCTCACAGTGATGACCTCATGGTCTCTCCCTTCATTGCCTCATAGTGATGACCCAACAGTCTCTCTCTCTACTGTCTCACAGTGATGACCTCACCACCCCTCTGTTTATCCCACTCTTCAGAATGGGCACCCTTTGCTCTCCCTCTCCCTCCCTTCTTCCTTCCATCAGAGAGTCTGTCACTCACTCTGCTTGTTAGACTGAACTATAAAAATAACGAAAACTTTCATTCCTGAGAGAGAGGTAGAGGGTGTTAGCAAGGGAAGAGAAAAAAGAAAGTGAGAAGGAAAGAGGGTGTCTCTCTATCTCAGTCTAATGCATTTCCTCCCCACTGTTGCTCTGTTTTCCAAAAAACAAAGGGAGTTTATATTTTTAGATCTTTTTATGCTTCGTTTTTGCAGTGATTTGGGGCTGATTAGTCTTTTCTTGTGTATTTTGTTGTCTTTGGGGGGCAGTATTCCCCAGGTTTGTGTTTTCTGAGGACTTGGTTTATCGCCAAACACATTCACAACTTCAGAACAACATTTCGCTCTCACCGGATTTACTCCTGAATCGCTTTCAGGGTCTTTTTTTAAAATGTATTCCTAATGCAAATACTTGGCTCCACACAGCCGAAGGCGATCGCACCGGGGAGCGTTAGTGGAGTGTTTGGTTTAGGTTTGTGATGAGTCATGAGATGAAGCTGGGTGAGCGGTTTAGTGCCTTTGTCTGTGTTAGTCATGAGTCTTGGAAGGGGATGACAGCCGTGCGGCTGCCTCAGTGGGCAGAGAGAGGCTGCGATGCGGGAGCCCAGCAGGCCTTTCGGCTCACGCCCTGGGAAGGACACTCATCTCCTGTTTGAATTGCTTCAGAAAGCGTCCCGCTGTGTATGAATATGGATACATTTATGAAGACGGATGAATGAGGCAGATTTATAGGTGTGTTCTGTGTCAGTCGTGCTGGGTGAGAGTGTCTGCTAAGGAAATAAAATGTACAATTCAGGGAGGAAGACGGACAGACACATGCAATCACACGTGAGCCTGCTAGTGAGGGTCCTTTGGAGGTTCCCTTGACACCAAAGGCACGGAGTTTGATGGTTGACATAATCTGGACTCCAGCTCCCATCAACCCACTGCTGATGACATCATCATCACTGCAGATCACCCAGGGGAGGCGGGGAGGGTGATCTGTAGCTCACAGAATGCAGACGCCACAGCAGGAGTGCTGAACACAGAGACATGTGCACATACACACACACACAAACTCACACACACACACACACACACACGCATGCGCACACACACGCAAACCTGCACATGCAGCATGCCCAGAGCACTGCAGTCCAGCCCTCTGGGCGGCCATCCTCTTTGATGACCTTGTTAACCGAGATCCAATAAGACCAGTTAAAAGCCCAGGCACTAAAGCGTGGCAGGCCAGGAATGGGCAGACACTTTCACCAAACCACAAACACACGCACACGTCATCTCATTAGTCACATGGTTAACCTAGTTAGGTTGTGACCCATCCTTGACCCCTCGTATCTGCACAGTGCCAGTGGATGCAGAGTGAGTCAGACGTGCAAAAATAGTGGTATTCAGTGTGTGCTCTCACGCCTGCACTGCTGTGCTAGCCAGCCCATTATGTGAGAGCTGTATGCTCTATGATCATTAGAGAACTGGACTGGAAACTTCAGCTACAGAAAATAGAGCAGTGTAAATCCAACAGAAATGGATAACGTATGGTTTAAAGTTTACTTTTTCCTGTAAGGTCTAGGAAAAGGATTTTTCCGCAAAGCATATGTTCCAGTGACCCATGCTTTGTCAAAAAAGTGACAGGGTGGAAGTTGTTAATTCAATCCTCCCTCCCCACCTTGTGTTTGATAAAATTGGTGCAAGGCGTGGCTCTGGAGCAAGAGGGTGAAAGTTAACAGCAAATGGTCCGTTTCAGGCACCTTCTCACTGTTTCCCCTGTCATACAACAATGCTATTTGTTGGGGAAGGTGTCAAGTTTTAGAATGAGGTAGTTCCTTAGTACAGAAAATTTGTGCAAATTTATTTTCATTTATATGATCTTTTTCATTGTGTCGTGTTTTTCTGTCATCTGTCATTTTTCTTCTCTCTTCGCCTCCTCAAAATACCTCTCCCTCTGTGTCCCTCCCTCTCTCTCTCCCTTTCTCCCTCTCTCTCTCAGACTGGGGTGTGAAGGAGTGCAGACTCTCTCCCATTGCTTTCCCTCTCTCTCTCTCTCTCTCTCTCTCTCTCTCGCTCTCTCTCTCTGTCAGTCGTTAGTCTACTGTGACGGGAAGAAAGGAGAAAATCTTCCGTCAGATAAGGGGCAAAAAATGGGCCATTCAGGAAATCGAAAGTGTGTGTTTGTGTGTGAATGTGTGTGTGAGCATGTCTTGTCATGTGTGTGCTTGTGTGAGTGAGAGAACCCATACAGATAGAGATAGAGCAGCTACCAGAGACCATCTAGAAAAAAAAGAAAAGTTTATTTTAGTATATTTTCAATTCAGTTTATTCCTCCTTTAACCATGATCTTAAGTAATTTGCTCCTCTCAACAACTGATTTAGGATCAGCTTACCAAACCAAAACCATAACCCAACTCCCAACAACTGATTCAGGACTTACCAAACCGTAATTAAAATCACAGCTATTCTAGGAACAGAGCTTAAATAGACCTGGGGACACAGTGCTCTTCCTCAGTGGGCATTCTCCTCTGTTGCTTGGGGGTGGGTAGGTAACAGCAGCCTTAAAGGGACAGGACGACACTTCTAGTGTTTCCTCTTGCCATCAGCCAATCAAGTTGCATTAGAGCATCCAGAAAAAATTGGGGGCTGCAGTTATTTTTTTGTGATTGCCCAGACAATTTTTCTGTGCTGTGAAGAGACCCTTTACAAACTGCTGAAGCACACTCCCAGGTTCTAGGTTTCTCTCTGTTCTCTAGGCTGAAATATGTGTGCAGAGTCAGAGGAGAGGAACCACTTCAGTTTGTGAGTGAATTATGTATTGTGTAGGTGTGTTGGAATGGTTAAAATGAAAACATGTTAGTGTGTTTCAATACATGTCCTTTCAACATCTCATTATAATTAAATTTAAAAGCATTTAATGAATAAATGTTCTTTTTTGGCTCATGCATTATTCATAGCTGGAGCAGTGCTTTGGTTTGGCAGATTGATTCCCACAGAGTGGACTCAGGAGCCCAGACTGGTGGAATATCAGATGGTCCCTCTGAATACAGCACTGATTGCTCTAATTCTCTGTTCATACTCTTTGATATGCGCTATCACTGTGGCTGAGCATAAGATTGCTCTGACACCTTTACTGCGTGTCCCTCAGTTTGGCAGGCTCTGTGGGGGTCTGAATACCGGGGAGCGTGTGGAGCTTGAGCTGAACTCAGTGGGCTGCTGATATGTGATAAAGCAGCAGGTAGACGCAGCCAGGTGATGAGACCCCTCTTCCCGCTGCAGGTTTAAGGACGACCGGGGCTACGTGCTGTACCCCCAGATCGGAGACCGGCTGGACCTCATCTGCCCCGCCTCGGACCCCCCCGGGCCCCGGGCCACTCCGGAGTACGAGTACTACAAGCTGTACCTGGTGTCGTCGCGCGAGCAGGCCGACAGGTGCGAGGTGATGGGCGCGCCCAACCTGCTGCTCACCTGCGACAAGCCCAGCAGCGACATGCGCTTCACCATCAAGTTCCAGGAGTTCTCCCCCAACCTGTGGGGCCACGAGTTCCACACGCTGAGGGACTACTACATCATCGGTGAGGCCACGCGCTTGCGAGTTTGAGGCGCAAGTGCACCGCTGCGCGTGAATGTGCGTATTTGTGCGTGCGCTTATGTGTTTTTGCTTGTGTTTGTGTTTGTGTGAGTCTATGAAAGATCTGTTTGTTAACTTGTTTAGTGTGTCTGTAATGAGCTGGAACAGTGAGACAGGAGACTCCTGTTTTACACCGTTGCATTAAGAGGAGTCTCTTATATTTGATTGTTGCATTAAGAGGAGAGTCCTGTATGTCATTGTTGCATTAAGAGGAGACTTCTGTTTTAAGATGTTGCACTAAGAGGAGTCTCATATTTGATTGTTGCATTAAGAAGAGAGTCCTGTTTTAAGATGTTGCATTAAGAGGAGACTTCTGTATCTGATTATTGCATTAAGGTTGTGACCAGTATCTTAGTTTTTATTGGTATCTGGCATGGGCCCAGCTGTGAGCCTTCACACCCAGGCTGCAACTCAAACCAGTTGTCTAGAGCCAAGGCTGAGACATGTCTTTAGTAGTTCCAGTGTAGAGTTACTATAGGTCTGTAGCACTGTAATGTTTCAGCAGTAGTAGCAGCAGTGCAGTGTGGTGGAGTGTCTGCTCAGAAGGTGACATAAGGACAAAATCAGGCTTGTGGTGTCTCTTTGCTGCTGTGTAATTGGACAGGGCTGCAGTTTGACATCTGCAGGGGGTTGACCTCTGTCACATGATCAGTGAACTCCCTGACTCCTCCTCTTCCTGTTTCGTTATTGGTAGCGCGCACACACACAAACACACAGGACTGGATTAGAAGCAGAGAGTGGGTCTGGTCTAGCCCAGTCTCAGGAAGTCTACATTGCAGGAGTTAGTCAGTAAGAAATGGGATCAGCCATTCACCATTTATTATCCTCAACTGCACTCCACTACAAAGATCTGACCCATTTATGCAAAACATGAATCAATCACCAATGTGTCAGTATGTGTGCTTGTGTGTGTGTGTGAGTATGTGGTTGTATGCACATATGTGTGTGTGTGTGTGTGAGTATGTGTGTGTGCACGTATGTGTGCACATGTGCATGTGAGTATGTGGGTGTGCGCACGCATGTGTGCATGTGAGTATGTGGGTGTGTGCACGTATGTGTGAGTGTGTGCGTGTGAGTATGTGGGTGTGTGCACATATGTGTGAGTGTGTGCGTGTGAGTATGTGGGTGTGTGCACGCATGTGTGCATGTGAGTATGTGGGTGTGTGCACGTATGTGTGAGTGTGTGCGTATGAGTACTTGTGTGGTAAGTGGGGCTATGCATTCAGTGTGATTAAAAGAAAGTGACAAGTCGCTGCCCTGATCTAGGTCAACTGTCAAAGCTTTACTGCTGTGTGTGTGTGTGTGTGTGTGTGTGTGTGTGTGTGTGTGTGTGTGTGCAAGAGTCCCAGACTTATTGGATTCAACAAAACTTGCCTGATTGCTTGAACTAGCAACTCATACACGCACACAGACACACACACACATTACGGCTGCCTCCATTGGTCCCAGACCTTTGCTGTTAGTGTGAAGGATTAAATCTGATCTATTACAGCAAATGGGAGCATGCTGGATCCTCCCGCTTGAATCAGTCTCCTAATTAGTCTGTTAATGACCTGCAGTAAACCCAGATTTCAGGGGTGGTGCTGGGAGACCCTGGAGGAGGCATGTAGTACACTCCATCAGAGCGCTATTAGAGAAGATCAGCAGATGGGAAAGGCTCTATAAATATGTAATAACAGATGTATAGTGGAAATAATGATGGTGCACACTAATAACATTCAGCTTCCAGTGATCTAAATGTGTCTGTCTGAATTTAAAATGAAGCCTGCTGAATTTGGATTCCATATTTTTGCATTTTTGTTACGTTGCTGTGCATTACACATTGCTGTGTGTTACGTTATGTTCTGCCACAGCTAGCCGACTGGACTGCGCCATTCTTTCCAGTCTTCAGCATTGAAGCATGCTGATCTTATGAGTGGAGATTCACCAGCAAAAAATGGCCAGCTGTCGCGAGCCCTACTGCCGCTGCTTGGAAACGTGTCAGAAAGGTTTTCAGAGGCGATTACATCATAAACACAATTCCTCTCACTCTGGCAGATTGTTCTGCATTTTTAATGATTATTAAAAACTTGGCAGCTGTTCGCTATGCGGAGAATGAATCATCTCTCAACAGAGACAAATCGGCCACAAATCACTTTGTGTGCATGTGTGTGCATGTGTGCTTGTGTGTGCGCGCAGCAAGTGTATGTGTGTGTGTCTGTGCGTGCGCATGTGTTTGCCAGCAGTATTGTGCCCTAATCTGTATATTTCAGTTCTTGTCTTCTCCTCCATCTATCAGTCTGTTTCTTACAAGTGAATCCTGACCCAGAAAAGCTCCCTGATTCCAGCAGTAGATAGAAGCTCTTTATCTTTCATTTCTCATTTCACTTTCTTCATTTACAATCCTGCATATGCACAGTCTCCCTGCCATTCCATCTCTCCATCTCTCACTCACCCTCTCTGTCTCTCTCAGACTGACCCACTTTTTTCTCCATCCCTTCTTCCTCCTCTTTCCTCTACCCCTGTGCCTGTGTGTTGGAGCAGGTGGAGGGTGAGGAGAGCAGTGGGGTTTTGTGAGTGTTATGGCAGCGTTGCAGCGTTGTTAATCTGTTATTTTAAAGCAGTGCCGGATACCAGAATGTGGAACAGAGCAGAAACTGTGGGTGTAATGCAAAGAGCCCCGTTTGCACAGGTACAGTAGCTGTCCCACAGACAGGTGTAGTTTACACAGGTAGACCTCCGCAAGTAAGCCCCATGTTTGGTCAGGATGTGAGGTGTGTCACAACAGTGTGTTAATTACAGAGTCCTGCAGCTCTCTGAACCAGGCAGCATGTGACACAGACTTAAAAATACCAGAGGCAGATAGATGGAGGACAGAGAAAGGGCTGAAGAGGGAGAAAGAGAGAGAGATAGAGAGGGAGATTGAGAGAGGGAAGGGGAGAAGGAAGGAGAGAGGGACAGAGACGGAGAAGGAGAGATGGAGAGAGGGAAGAAAGGAGACAGAGAGGGATAGAGAGGGAGATAGACAGGGATGGAGAGAGAGATAGAGAGAGGGAGAGAGGGATGGGGAGAGGGAAAAAGCAGTGGGTGGATGAGTAAGGGAGGATGATTCACTGTTGAGACGGGCCCCTTGCATTGTCCTGCCGTGTTTTTCAGGGGGAAGAAATAAAAGTGAGCGCGAGTCAGGCAGGAAGCCAGCGTGCTGTCGTTTTGTGTCAGGCACATCTGCGGGCAGCCTGCAGTGTCAGGACCCAGCGTGTGATTGGTGAGGACGGGCGGGGGGGCCACAGGGGCGACGCTGAGATGGGTGCTGAGTTAATGGGGCCATTCTCTCCTGAATCAGTGAGCCGGAGAAAGAGGAGGCAGGAGACGAGGGGAGAGAGCTAGTCATTACTGACCCATATCACAGGGGCCAGGCCAAGCCAGCGGGGGGCTCTGCCAGTGAGATACTGATCCAGGATCAGGCTTACACGCCCAGGAGCGCACCCCCATCGTGACTGAAACTCTGGTCCTGCACAGAGAGAGGCCCACGCCATGATTTCTAGCTTTAGCACACCAGTGCCCTGCTCCTGGCAAGAAAGCAGCCATTCTGATTGGTTGATGCTGCTACTTGCTGGCAGCACATTCTCATTGGGGGATGTTCTCACACTCAGACTCTGCTATGACTCCACAAGCATTCCAACACTGCTATGATTCCAGCAGCACTCTGAGCTGTTCTTACACTCAGACTCTGCTATGACTCAGACTGCTATGCTTTTACAAATATTAATCAAGAAAGGGTACTAGTTTATATCTCCTGTAGTGGGGTGGGTTTTTTATCCCAGGTCAGCCCAGATCAGTTAGAACACAATCAGCTGAAGCCTATGGCCGAGAGAGAGGTGCGCACACACACACATATTGTTTTGCATCATACCTCCTGTGCTGTTGTCAATGACTGCTCTCTGCGTTTCTGCAGATCTCCCCTTCCAGTCGGTTCCTCCCTCCTTCTTTTGGTCATATCCACTCTTCCTCTTTTTTCAGTCCAATACTTTTAAATTCAGATTGTTTCTTTGGGTTTACTCATGAATACCAACCTAATTGTGCCCTACATTTTTCCCTCCAAACTTTGCATGCAGGGTATCAGTTAGGTGTCTGTTCAAGCAAAATGTACACACTTCACAGAGAGCATTTACTTCATTTACAGGTTCACATATTCTGTTGACTGGGAATTTGATGAGTCCTGCTTTCTCTCTGTTTCAGGTTATTGAAATTGCCTAAAGCACTTTTTTTCAGACCCAAGTAATGCTGTGTGCTGTGTGTTTTGTTCCTAATGTAAAATTTTGACTGACGTTCTCTGTCCCTGTTTCTGCCCCTCCCTCTCTCTCTTCCTCCATTATTCTCTCCCTCTCTCTCCCTTTTGTCCCCCCTCTTCCGCCCTCCTCTGTTCAGCAACGTCTGATGGGACACGGCAGGGTTTGGACAGCATGAGGGGGGGTGTGTGTGTCACTCGTGGGATGAAGGTGGTGCTGAAAGTGGGGCAGAGTGAGTATTAGCTCTTCCTCTTCCTCTTCATCATGTTCCTTCCCCTGGTGATGAGCTTGCTGGAAGCCCCGCTTTGAATGCCCTTCCGGTCTCTGCAACACTTGAAACATTACTGACACTGTCACTATGGAGACACTTAAACACACTCTCTCTCACACATTATCTGTCACACAAACACATACACTTACACACACATACACACACACTAACACACACACTCACACACACATACACACACACTCACACCTACATTCACGAACACAAACACACACACACATACACACAACAACTTTGTGTTTGTTGCCTGGAGGAGTGTGTGAATGTGTGTGTCACCCCGCAGCTCCCTATGGGCTTCCCCCGAAACCCCCAAACCGGACCAGAACTCGGGGCGCCCCAGGACCACAGGTAGTAGGGAAGGGTGTGGACCAGCTGGCTTCTCCCTCAATTCTCTGCCCTCTGCCTTGGTCACAGACTGATTTATTATTCAGCTTTTAACTCCTACCCCTGTCCTTATCCCCCTCCCTTTCTCCTCCTCTCTCTCTCTCATCCCCCTCCCTTTCTCCCTCTCTTTTCATTCCCGTTCTCTTTCTCTCTCCCTTTCTCTCCCTCTCTCTTCCTCTCTTCACCCCTCCACCTTCTGTCTTTCTTTCCTTCACTCCACCCCCTCCCTACTCCCCCTTACTCTTTCTCCCTCCCTCTCTCTTGCTCTGCCTCCCTTTCCCTCTCTTTTCCTCTTTCTCTCTCTCCATCTGTCTCTCTCACCCTCCTTGTCTGCCCCTCCCTCTCCCTCTCCTTCAGACTGAAATAGAATGTGTCTCACGCTGTAGCTATGTAGTGCCTGAGTACCTGCAGCATGCTGTGATAAGGGTCAGGGGTAGAGAGAGGGAGAGAGTGGGGTTAAAAAGGGAGAGGAGGAGAGAGAGGGGTAAGCAGAGGGCGGAGATGAATTAGCAGCGTGGGTGGAGTAGACCAAAGACTGTAGCAAAAGATGAGACAAGCTGTGGCAAAAAATAGCAATGCTAGCTATGTAAAGTGGGACTGCTGAGAAAACAGTGTGGAGGGGGCCATGTCCCCTCTGTACCTCTACAGGGAAGGACACAGCTGCTGCCAATGTCATATTATCAGTGAATGCACCAATACTCAAGCATCTTCATTATATCTTATCAGTGAATCCAGCGCTACTCATTGAATGCAACCTATTGTATCATATGTGCCCAATGATTCTACCAGTATTCACTGGATTACATTGCATTTTATCAGTGAAATAACCAGTACCCACTGAGTCACAGAGTTTCAAAGGGGATGTTAATGCTGTTGATCAGTCGGGTGTCCAAGCAGAGTGATGAGAGCGGGAGAATAAGAAAGAAATGTGAGAGTGCAAAAGAGAGAGAGGGACTGAGGGAGTAGAGAGAAGAACAGAAGAGCTGAATTATGCAGTGACACTGCAGTGTTACAAAGAAGGCCCCTTATACTGACATAGTGTCGTGCTCCGTAGGGCCTGCTGGGAACGTTACCCACCCCCAGGTGCCGGGCGGGGCCGATGGAGGGCCGGGGGGCGGGCCGCTGCCCCTCTCCAACATCGCGATGATAGCGGGAGGGGCGGGGGGCATGGCCCTCCTCCTGCTGGTGATGGTGGTGGTGGGCGTGGTTTGGTGCCGCCGACGTCACGCCAAGCGCTCAGAGACGCACCACCCGCCCGTGTCCCTGTCCCTCACCAGCCCCAAGAGGGGCAGCGGCGGGGGCGCGGCCGCCGGCGGCAACAGCAACGGCTCCGAGCCCAGTGACATCATCATCCCGCTGCGGACCTCTGACTCCGCCTACTGCCCGCACTACGAGAAGGTGAGCGGGGACTACGGCCACCCCGTCTACATCGTCCAGGAGATGCCCCCTCAGAGCCCCGCCAACATCTACTACAAAGTATGAGAGCGAGAGACAAACACCCCCACACACACCGACGCGCGCACACACACACATACACACATACGCACGCGCACCCACACACATACACACACACACATATATACACACACACCCACACACACACAAACACACACACACATACACACACACACATACATATACACACTCACACATGACTACACTGGAGCAGACTGCACCGTTAGACCAGCCCAGTACCCTGGTTACAGTGACTCAGACCAGCCCAGTACCCTGGTTACAGTGACCTTGGAAATGGTTCAAATCATAGAATTATGGGGCAGGGCAGGGCGGGGCAGTTTGGCAATGATGCCACTGCATGAGCATCTGGTAACACCCTTCCTCCCCTAAAAGAATGAAGCCGCACCAAGACTCTGGTGCATTTTCTCACAAGTGTGTCTCCTGAAAGCAGCCTCTTCCCTCAGCACAAGCACCTCCAGGTGGTTGTTGGGTTGAGGCCCAGCCCTGTGGTGGCATCTGTCAGGATCTGTGTGTTATGTCCAGCCATACATGAGAGGGAAACAGTAACTCATTACTGCTGTGGAACAAGAGATGTGTGTGTAGTTACTGTGTAGCTCTCTTTGTGTGTGAGTATGTGTGTGTGTGTGCAATTTTTCTTAAAATCATTCTCAATACAGGTTGTATATAATTACAGGCAGTTCCTGGGTTACATAATCCTTGTCATACAAGCAAACTTGACTTTACATCAGCTCTCTTATAAAAGTATATAAATACGAAGAATCTGGGATGCGTAAAGTGTACAGAGGCACTACTCACTGCATTTGTGAGACAGGCAGTGTAAAAAAAAAAAGTGTGGTACAAACATACTGGATACCAGCATCGTGATATCCAGAACTTTCTCCTTACATAACTCAGGAACTGTCTGTAAACCCTGAAGAGAATTTTTTTCTGATGTTGAAGGTTGGTTAGTTTTTCGTTGTCCTCTGTTCCTCTCGGTGTTTGTTATTTTAGACGAAAATACTGCCGTTCCGTGTGATGTTGCCCTTTGTATTCTCACTTAATTTAATCTGTTTTTCTACATAAGTGGGTTCTCCTCCCACAGTTTGCGTTGTGTATATTTCTGTAGCTCTCTGCCGTACTTGTGCGGTTGGAATCTGTGGACGGAGGGTACTGAGGGAGAACTGTCTATAAAACTTCAGATTCACAAACGTGGGGGTGAAAAGAAACCCCCGGCCCCCCAACCCCACCATGGGAAGGAACATGGATGTGAGGACTGAAAGGTTGGGGGGATACACCCAAGGGAACAGAAACACATGGACACTAGAATAATGACACGGACATTAAAATAATGACATGAACGTTGGATTTTGTGCTAAAAATTCAAAACCAATGAAGAGGAGACACACACATGCACCTGCTCCAAACGCACACCCCCATGGGTGTCCCTAACCTTAATGCAAACAGAGGAAGGCCGCCTTCTCCCGGAACAGGCAGGTCCCTCTCCTCTTGTTCCTGTGCATCTGGAAGTCCAGGTGTGACATTATCTGTCTGCAACGTTGTACTTGTGGGGGGATTAAGATTTGACATCATGCCTCTGAAAAGCGTGGGGAACAGTACTCAAATGTGCTGTCATCGGTATCTGATGTGGTGTCATCTCATCTCCCTGGAGTCAGGATCAAGCGGTGACATCATCACACTGCGACACGATGCTCGGATTGGGGGTTAAGATTAAGGCAGAGTGAAGTACTCAACATGAATAATGTTGCTCCGGGAACGTTTGGAAGAAGGTGACTGAATGTCATCTTTCTGCAAGCAGATTAAAGAGACTGGGCTGGCAAAGCCAGGCTGAGACAGATATGTTTCATTTGCTGTTTTCTAAAGCGCCCACCTTCCCTTTCCCCGCTGTCTGTGTTTTTGTGCCAAAAACCTACAAATAAACATGGAGGTGGAGTGCTGTTTTTCACACCACTGCTGTATTAGATCAATACAATTTGACTTAATATAGCACTCTTAACAAAGGCTGTCAGCAGAGTGCTTTAGAGAGGTGACGCCAGTTAGATTGAGCCTGCAGTAGGTGGAGAAACGCAGTTACGCAGAGACAGAGTAAATCACTTAGAGAGATAGTATTAGAACGAGCATTAGACTGATGTGCTCAGACACTTACAGATGGGTTCTGTCTCAGTGTAGCCTCAATCCCCACCCATTCCTAAAGACACAGAAGGAACTGGTGCATTCCTGCTTTGGAAAAATGTTTTCTGACATAAAAAACCTGAAAACTATTTGTACACCATGCTCTGGTCTGGAATTCATTTCATTTGTGTGTGTGTGTGTGTGTGTGTGTGTGTGTGTGTGTGTGTGTGTGTGTGTGTGTGTGTGTGTGTGTGTGTTTGGGCAGTGGGTGCACCTATATGTATAATGCATGTGTGCATACCTGCTTGCTGAAAATGTTCTGTTTATCTGAAACTGAAGAGTATTTGAGGGATTGTTCCACTGAGAACAGTGGTTTACCTTCAAAAGTGTTTCTGTTTTTCTGTCAGGGTTCACAAAGAGTTCTCTGACACCTCAAAAAACACCCTCCCATCCACTCTCTCCCTCTCTCTCTCTCTCTCTTTCTCTATCCTTCTTTCCCTCTCCTCTCTCTCCCTCTCCCTCTCCCTCTCCCCTCTCTCTCCCTCTCCCTCTCCCCACTCTCTCTCTCATCTCATCATTGTTTTTTATCTACTGGCCATCTCCTGGCGTTAGTGTCTAGTGTTGCCAGGCAACAAGCTTAGGGTGACATCATTTTCAGTTCAATTGTGTGACACCTTTCTCTGTCTTTCTTTCTCTTTCTCTGTCTCTCTTCCCCTGTCTGGCATTCAGCACACAGTAACAGCTGGCTTTTGGCAATCTCTGTGAAAATCAAATAAAGATTCCAAATCAAACAGGCATTTCGAGAACGGCACCATGATAAGTGGCTGCCGTAAGTCAGTCAGCTCTTATCTTGGTTGTCAATGTGAAGATGGAAATGCCAGTGATTTTAATGGCATTTAATAGTACTGTCACTTCTACACCTACTGCAGCTATTAAATAAATTACTGCAACAACAACTTCTTCTAATAATATCTTAGAAAAAAAATTCTCGCTCTTCAGGTGAGCAGGCAGTGAGGATGAGTGTTCACAGTTAATCTCTAAGCTGTGGTGCTCCACTCTCAATATTGTCTAGGTGAGCCTGTAACACATATAGCACTGAATGGCTCTCAGCTGCTATCTCCTCATAAGCCCTACGGTTACCTCCATCAATAGCTGGCGAGCTCAGAGTCCTGAAGATAACGCATAGTAACACAGGTGGCAGGGCCTTCTCCTTCAGAGCCTCACAGTGATGGACGAACCTGCCCGTTTATGCTAATGAGTCACTCTTTCAATCTTTAAACATAGACTAAAAACCCATTTATTTAATTTTTCCTCCAGCTAAAGTGGGAACGATTTGCAGTCTTAAAGGGCATAGCGTGAAGTCTGACTCACTGAGTGGGCATTATGGGGCTGTCATCCATAGAAACAAGTCAACGTCTGCAGGAATGGACCAATGTGACTCCATAGTTTCTAAAATGAAATATAAATAGCCAAAGTGACAAAAAAGTGTGCATTACTGGAGCCAAACTGCTGCAGTGTGCATAAATTCTACTCGTGCTGTGAATACCTCTAACTCTTTCTCATGTCCCTGCTTTCTCCCCAAAGAGAAGTACCCTCCTTTAGATGTGAATGAATGCATACCCTGCACCCCCTCACCCCCTCATCTGGTTCCTTTATTGTGTCAGATGTGACCTTTGACCCTCTTCACTTGAGGAATGTGTGAGGGAGAAGTGAGTGGAGAGTTGGGGTTTTTCTCTCAACAACAAAAGCGACAGAGAAGAATGTGACTGTAGGGCCACTGCGCCATTGCTACAGTACTGATAATGTAGCTCTGTGTGTGTGTGTGTGTGTGTGTGCGCGCGCATTCTTATGCTCTGTCTCACCCACTTACACTACACTGCCTTTTCCTTTCCTTTTCTCTTTTTTTGGCACTGGGTCCAACACACCTAGAGGGGGCGGTCTCACTTCCTGTGGCACAGGTTAAAGGCACATGACCTCACCTGGATCAAGGGAGACTGGAATTCCTGTTTGCATTGGATACAAAGCAGCAGCTGTTTGTGGACCATACCCATAGTGATGTTTGGGGGACCTAAACCTTGGTATTGTTTGGGGGGACAACCTCATTTAATGGTGGAGACAGCATTGTGTTCTTCTGAGCATGTTTGGCCTTACCCCTTTAACCTGGAACTAGATATTTATTTTTCTGTTTTTGCATGGGAGTTTAATTTCTATGTATTATTGTTTTTTGGCTTTGCAGCATGGAACTGAATGAAAGCCCTGTACAGAGTAGTCCCAGCAGGTTGCCGGCAGACAGGCCTTCCAGGAACAGCCTCCTCCTCACCCTGCTTCCATGGTTAACTTGTTGTGGCGTTTGGGGGTTTTTAGCCACCTACCTTGGAGCAGTGCCTTTTGTGTTGTTCCGGATATCATTCTTTTCTTTTGTTTCTCTCTCTTTTTCCACATTTATGCACAGACGTCTACACCACACACAGTGAGGGAGTGAGCGAATGAGTGAGCGAGTGTGTGTGCGTGTGTGTGCGTGCGTGTGTCTTTTTTTTTTCGTAACATACTCTCACAGATTCTGTCTCCTGGCACCAAAGGAATGGTGATTATCAATGGGGGCTCCTGAGTAGTTGAATGGTTCAGACTCTCTATGGCCCAGGTTCGATCCCAGTCCTACCAGCGGTGGCACAGAGAGGGGTGGGTATGTCAGCAGGGTGTTGCTCGTCTCACCCACTCTCAAGCACCCTGTGATTCATCAGGCACCTGTGAGTTGCTTTGCTGAGTAGTGCCTATCCTCCAATGAATGCCCACACACAGCACACCAGAGAGTACTGTGTAACTTGCAGTGCGAAAATACCCACTGGCTACATGCTAGTGTATTGGAGGATTACATTCATCACGCACACAGTGCTCTTGCAGAGATTGTCGCCATGAGGCAAGCCTACTACTGTGTACAGTTGGAGATTCCAAAATAGGCTTGCATAAATGAGAAAAACCATTAAAAACAAGAAGTGGTTGCCACCATCTACTTCCCTTCTGATCTACCTCTCTTCTCACCCCTCCATCTCTGCCCCCCCTCTCCTGATATAAGCCCCTCCCCCTCCACCCCTTCCCCTCCCCTACCTGATATAAGCCCCTCCCCCTCCATCTCTGCCACCCACCACCTCCCCCATTTCTCCTTTCCCTCATTCCTCACAGTTGATGGAATTCTGTGCAGCGATATTGGCTCATGTCCAAAGGGTGGCGCTCTCTCTCTTTCTTTCTGTGTTATACATCTCTCATTTCTGCCTCCACCTCTTTTTAAACAAAACTAGAATTCCATAACTCTCTTCCCGACTGAGGTTCCCAGTAGCTAATTGACTTTGTAAGTACAGTAATTATCTTTGTAATGTGCGTATACCAACCCTGCCTTCCTCCCCACGGGCAAGCAAGTCTTCAGATACCTCTGAACAATTAATCTGTCCCCTGCCTCTGTCCTTAACCCTCCACGCACACACACACACATGCACACACACAAACAAACATACATGCACGCGCACCCTCCCGTGCAGATGTGACCTCTGTGACCTCTTTGTCACACACATTGTCCATCTGCCAGCAGGAGACTGGGGAAGGGGGTGGGTGTGCAGCAGCAACACAGAGCTGACAGGACAAAGACTGGCAATGTGCTGCCAAATCTCCCCCCCCCGGTCAACAAGACCTATCTGACAAAACACAGGCTGGCCCAGGAGCTGCCAGATACTGCGCCCTACTCTTCACGGGACCCAACTGACAGCACACAGACTGGCAATGTGCCGTTAAATATATCCCTCTCCCTATCATTCACCACCTCCCTCTGGTCCTGCTCAGTCTTCTGTCCCCACCGCCCCCTAAACCCCCACAGACACACCTAGTTGATGAGATTTTGCTTTGGGGAACGACAGCAGTGGTGAGTAAGAGATAATGAGTCCATAAGCACTCCCTTAGCAGAGCTGTGTCTCTTTACCAGTGCCAGGATTCCCATCACTCTCTCCCAGGATTTCACATCTCTGAGCGCGCTCAGTCTACACACCGCACTGCAGCCCCAGGGCAGGAGCACTGTATCTCCGCATCTAATCCGGATTAAGGACAGAAAACCTCATCAGAGTCCCCTGAGTGAGATTGATGGACAGGTCCTTTAAAACCTGGATTTACAAATGTGGCATGTTGTGTTATGATAGAATGATTATTATGTCGGGACTTATTCTCACGATATTGTACAAACCTAAGCTACAGGGATATCAGTTTCCATCCAGAGGACACAGGTTTGTGTTGTGTGAAAGTGTGCACATGCACGTATCAATTTACAAGAATGCGGTCAATATGGATAGGCCTTTACAATTGTCGTTTGGAAAGAAAGATTCAAAAGGCAATATAACCACACAGCAGGCATGAACAGTTTACAATACTGCAGTATTATGCCAGTTATTTAATAAAAACTAAATTAAAAACATTGTAATTTACATGAGCTGTACACAACTCAAAAGCCCAAAATTAGAGCAATTAGTGTAGTTTCTGTCTCAGTGATCTTGGAACGCGAAGATGCACGTACTGTGCACCAGATCGCCAAGGCATGAGGGGGCTGCATTTCGAGCAGCGGGAGAGAAGATGCATTCTGGCAGGCAACACTCGAGAGAAGACAGCAAACATCCTGTTTTCATGACAACTTCATGGAAGTTTTTTTTTTTGCACTGACAAAAATGCATGTGGACTTTTGTTTGCATTGTTCATGAATGTATCTGTCCTTCTTTCATCAAGGTCTGTTCCTCCACAAACACCAGAGGGAAAGAGAAAGAGAACACATATGCACATATACATCTCTCAGAATATAGCTGATCTCCTCCCCCAGGACCCCAGTGATGTGTATGGGAGGTGTGGATTGCATGAAGGTGGGGGGGTCCTCTGTGAGTGTGTGAGAGAGATGAGGAAGAGGAAGAGTGCCACTGCACTGCCATTGCCAGATTCTATTCTGCCACCTGAATGTTTGAAAGTCTATCAATCTTTCTCAGAATGGGAGGGAACTGGAGCTGAAGGGTGGGGGGACCTCACACACACGCACGCACGCACACACACGCACACACGCATACACATACACACGCACACACACACAGCCTTCGTCACTTTAAGTTTTATCTCTGATCGTGACAGTTCCAGTGTTCCCCATCTAGTTTCAGCTGGTTTTTCAGTGTATTCAGCTACACAGCAGAACATAATGTCTCTGTAGATCACAAACCAGGGAAGGGACTGGAGTCTCCGAGCACAGCAGTAATGCGTGTAACTATTAGCATGGATGCTGCTGGTCCCTATGCATGCTGTTATTAATGTTGATGTTGGTAGCGGAACATGTTATTTACCTTCATTATTATAATTGATCTGTGGTCTCAGAGACCCCCTGTAGTGCTGAGGTTCTCCGCATCTCCCTTTAATTATCAGCCACATGAATCATTTAGAGTGGGCCTCAGGGCCACGTGTAATTACTGTGATCAGGAAAGATGATGTTTACTTTCCCTTTATTTTATTGAGATGTCAGAAGCCTTCCACTGGATCCTTTCAGAGCTGAAAGAAACAAGGAGAAATTAGAGGAAAACAATGAAGAAATGGGACCGTTTAGAGGCACTGGGGTATAGAGGGAAAACAGCAATGTTGAAATATTCATATTAGAATGAAGCTGTGAGCTCAGGAGAAAAGCCTGTTCTGTGTGTCTACTCCAGCCCTCAGAGAACAGTTCACACATCACACTCAGAGCGGTGACAGTGATGACCTGAGCAGGAGTTTGATCCACTGCTCACCTGTGAGTGAGTGAGTGACTCCAGTATTCATCATGAGTGAGTGAGTGAGTGAGTGAGTGACTCTGTTTCCTGTGTTCACTCCAGCCTGCATGTAGATGCCCACAGTGATCACTGCTAAAGCACAACCTGACATCAGGCTCACCCCTCCCTTTCCCACCTCCCCCTGACATCACAGCATGTATGACATCACAGCGTGTATGTTTCTCCCTTTTGGGTGGGAAGGCACAGCTGCCAGCAGCCTCTCCACTGCCAACAGGAAACATGCCTTTGAAATGTCATAGTGTCTCAGCGGACCAAGAGGAAGCCACAGATCGATTGACATTGACTTTGGCTTTAACTTCTCACTCTCTCTTTCTGTTTCTCTCTCTCTCTCTTTTTCTGTCTCTCTGTTCTCTCTCTGTCTCTCACTCTTTTTCTGTGTCTCTCATTTTCTATCACTTTCTACACTACCCTCCTCCCCCTGTCACCCTCTCACTCTCTTTCTCTCCATCTCAATATTCGATTTCAGTCAGCTTCATTGGCCTGCCAAACACACACTCAAACTGCCAAAAATATATGTGTCAAATAATTCCCTCCCTCAGGTCAATTCACTTTGCTGGCATGAATTATACATATTCCATATGCATACGTTTAGCCAAAGCTAACAATGCTGATAAGCCAATTCTTTGGTATGCTATGCAACTGTAACACAGCCATAACCCCCTGAAAACTCTCTGTCACTCTCTCTCTCTCATTATTCTTTCATTCATTTTCCATCTCTCCATTCTAAGAGCAGCCACTTTTCACACTTTGCCTAGCTGAGGTTCCACTCACAGAGTGGTAAAAGATGAGAAAAGACTCCACTCAAATGAGTGCCAGTTTAATTCAGCTGGGATTGCAAGCGTATGCTTAGGTTTCTTGTGCAAATGCTAAAATAACTAACAGAACAAATAAACACAGGATATGTCTGGGGAAAAAAAACAGAAGTTACGCTGAAATAACAATGGCCCATAAATGATATGTTGCATTTGAATCAGTCATTGTCCCTCAGACAGTGGCAGAAGGGGCACCACGCTGTGCTGCCAAAGCCACACTTTCCCTCTTCTCTCCCAGGAGGAACAGCAGCCTCTCAGTCTCTGGGAGGCCCTCACATTAAGGACAGATGTCCCTTGCTTTGGGAAGGTACAGTCCTGAACTCGCATTTGGTCAGGACGCACAGCTCCGGCGGAGTAGGACGCGGTGACCTCGGACTGTTCTGTCTGCACAGCATGTCGGCGGTGTCTCCACGCTCGCACGGTCCGCACCCTGTCAGTCTTCCCCTGTGTTTATGGCTTTTCACTGGGGTGCAACAGACTGGCAGACTGCGTGCCATTCTGCTTTGTGCCTTCGCGTGCATCCCGATACGTGATGTTATTTCATTTGCATTGTTTTGTGATGTGGTTGACTCTAATTTGCTCTGATGTTGCTGCGCTGTCCTGAGGCAACTCGGAGTGTGTGGGCGTTGGGAGCCGAGGGACTCAGGGCTTAGTGATGATAGGACTGGGGCATGCCGTTTCACTGTTTCCAAAATTAAATAGCCTTTTCTTATTTTGATTAGCAAAGGAGGTTGGCCTAATTCTGCCCTGAATGCATTGTTTAGTGTATTCCTTTGTGCATGTAGGATATTTTTGCAGACCTCTGCACACAGGGATTCTGTCAGGCATTTGTCCCATTTAGAAAAATCTCACTTCACTGCAAATGGGGTCAATACACTGAGCGATTAATTTTATGATTTTTTAACCCGCGGTGAAAACAGGCTGGATCCCTGCTCCAGGAATAAATTATGGAACTGGATAGTTCTGGGTGGTTCTGGTTCAAACCGTGTTGATTGGTTTAGACGTTTCGCCCATCACATTTCGGATGAGTTCTGTGGCTGCACTCGTTGCACTGATCTGGGACGTCTGGCCTCGCTGCAGCTCTCTTCACTCCTCTAACTTTGGCCGGGGGCTGCTGTCATGCTTAAATGCATCATCCGCAGACCAGTCAATGGCTCTTCCTATGAACTCAGCTCAGCTCTGCAGGGCGCAGGCAGGATACATATAGCAAGGTCGTATGTAAGGCCTTATGGGTTACATGCCCAAATCCTTTCCAGTACAAAACAAAGCTGACCACAGCTGCCCCTGACATCATCTGAGGAACTCATGTGCACCTGACAAGTCACTAGAGGGTGCTATTAAGTAGTGCAACAAGGGGACCCTGGAAAACATACCTGACAAACCCTGGCAAAACTGGGTCAGTGATGTGCTGCTGTGGAATCCAGGCCACTGTAATGACTCAAGGCTAATGACACGGCCTAGACTCCAGCCTACCACGTCTTGGGCTGTAGGGTTCACCTTGCACTTGGGACAAGTGCCCTCACAGACCATAAGCTGCCTAACTTAATGCAAGCGCATGACAGGGTAATGATATGACATTGTTGTGCATACCCAGGTTTCTAGAGGAAAGTAT